>JAZKJV010000286.1:1431683-1683105 GCA_037367405.1 Ottelia alismoides
AGTCAAGTATTCATGTCTATTTTAATTCTATATTTTTCTTTTGTCTATAACCTTATCTTTTTCCTCATGCAGATGAAATTGAGTTCTTATGAGCCATCACGAGTAGAAACATTTCTTTTGACTAAGAGTCGTGAGATTAAAAGCTTGAGAACATGGACATATGAGATCCACCAAAAAGAACATGTAAGTAAATTTTGAAGATAAATTCATTGTTTAGTAAATATTATAATTTTTTATATGAATATTTAGGAGGAAATGGTAAGTCTGATGTCTCCATCTACTGATAACGAGGATGGAAAACATGTGTTAGCACTCTCCCCAGATGAAGCTTTTATGAAAGTTAAAGGACTTGAGCCTTTTGGTCGTGTTCGTTGTGGAGGTCGTGATGACACTCCTTCTCGATATTTTGGTGTTCAAGACGGCTCTTCGAGTAAAGAGGTTATTGAGCTTCGTGGTAATGTATGTAATTTGACGGAACAAATTGCTTCAATGAATAAAGAACATGGCCCTTATGCACCAAATGAAAGAGCAATAACAAATGTTTGTAGAACAAATGGTACATCAACAACAACAGATGACAAAGCAAATGATGGATACGATGGAGGCTCAACGTCAAGAGATGAAGGATCTTGTATCAATGATGTCAAAGGAAAAGGACATGTCTTCTCAAGCAAGTGATAGTGCTCGTGACAATGATGAGTTTAGCGATGATGACGAGTACTATTCGGAAGGTGCTTAGAATTTTTTATTATATATGTGATCTTTTACTTTAAATCTCAGAAGTGACTTTTGTATAATATAAACATTTGCACTTTTATGTCATTAAGATTTATTATGAGAAGCAATGATTGTGGTTGATTATTTTTAATAGATCTTATCATTATGCACCAGTTAAAAGATACATTTGATATTTGCATTATTATTGTTGCAGGCATATTTGATATGATACTAAAAGCATTACCAATAGCTTATAATTATGATAATTATGTGTATACAAAAATCATCATCTGTAACACTGATCAAACGTTGGCAATAACTACAATTCCAACATTTTCGTAGTGTTCCTATGCTATTACCAACGAAGCATAAATGTTACAATAATCTGTAAATGCAATATTTTTATAAATATCATAATAATATTTGTATCATTTTACAAAGTAACCAAATGCAATAATAGCAACAATTTTACTTTTGTTACTATTTAATTGCAACGAATATGAAATGTTGCAAATTTAACTTATTTGTAACGTTTGTATATAAACGTCGTAAATAGCATTTGCAGCATCACTTATAGGGACAATTAAAGAAACATAAAGAAAATGTTACATTTAATAAAAAATGTTGCGAATATTCTATAGCAACAAAATTTTGAATGTTGCAATTGTTGTTTTTTCCTGTAGTGAGAGAAGTCGGCGACAACATTCTTTTGTCGTGCCATTTCCGAATTCAACATCGACAACTCTCTCCGTCAACGTCAGAGTTTTGATCTGATGAAATTCGAGGAGCACCGACATTCTGATAACGGTCGGATTGGTAGAATTTTGGTGGATGAATTTCTTGCGTCTGCGAAGTATGTGTCGAACTCCTTAGGAAATCGATAACATGGTTAATAATCACGTTTCAATAAGGATTGTGTTTTCCGCTCAAAGATGTATATACATACATTTACTTCTGGTATAAGTAATGTCAAGACAGATAAGTTTTGATTTATTTGAAAATATATTTTATTCACGTGGATTAACATTGTCCATAAATATAAGGAAATTGCATTAAAATCAAATCAACTAATGAATTTCGAGGAATTAAAATAATCTTTTACTGATATCAATTCACGAGTTAATTCTACTATATCTATCAACAAATAGATTTCTTTATATTTAAATTTACACGAGTAATTTCAAAACAGATTTCATTGTTATATAACATAAATTATTGATTTAGTCTGTTAGGTATTCCTCTCGCCGATTTCTTGATCATGTGAACATAAAGTTGTTAGAATTTGGTTGTTTGATTTTATTTTTTTTTGTTGGTGGATCCAAATAATAACTAGGCACGACTTTTATTTTTATCTTTTTTCATCTTTGATTTGGTAAACTTGAAATTATTAAACTCATTATCACAAGAAAACAAGAGTTAATTGTTTAGTTCTCAATGTAATGTAACTTATTATTTATAGTCATACAAATAACCTACTCAATAATGTTAGGTTTTGTTTTCATGCAAACAATATGAAGTTCACAAATAATAACGTGCCTAAGTCATGAGATATTTTGAAGGCAATATTACGTTACTTGCTGATCACATATCATATCGGTATTATTTACGCATTGTATGTTGTATTTATGATGTGTTTTTTTTGAAATAATCAATTAGAATAAAAATAAATAATAATGAGGTCGTCAACATATGTAAATCAATACTTGGCACCGACTCGAATTAAGGGATCGTAAGGGCCTAAAGGGCCAACACCTTTCGGAAGCATGAGGTAAAATATAAGTCCTCTACAGTTGTAACTACAGTGTCATGTTATGCATTGTTTATGAACCGCTTGTGCCGGCTGTAAACTATCAAAGCCATCAAAGCCGCCTAAGAATTAACAATCAAGACCACTCTAAACATGAAAAATATCATGGGCATATGTGCAATATATGTTAATATTATGTGTATATATGCATTTATGTTACTGTTATGGATATATGTGTAAGTTTTGTTAATGTTATGTGCATATGTGAAATTTATGCTAATGATATAGGCATACATGCAAATTTATGTTAAGCTCAGGTCATGTGTGCAATTATGTTAATGTTATGTGCATATGTACAATTTATGTTAATGATATGTGCATATGTACATTTTAAATTAATGATAAGGGTATATGTGCATTGATATTAACAATATGGACATACTACAAATATGACAAAATTTAAGGGTACGTACGTAAGTATGATATGCGATGCATGTATATGAAAGAAATATACTTTGTATGCATCATTAAGTTAACTAATGATATGTATGATGATTTTTTTTATTTCAAGCCAAATAGTTTATACAACATGACAAAGATATGTGATCAAATTTATAAGTTTTTATTGTTAGAATAATTACCATTATGTTAGGAATGGAATAATTAGATGTGACTTTATTTTTACACTAGCCGGCTTGACCTCAACTCGACACATTCTGAGCATTAAGCTCATAACATGTATTGTTATTCTTTTTCAGGGGAACACAAAATTTAGTTATTTACGCTTAAGGGGAGATTTCACTGTCTTCAAGAAGTAGAATCGGTACGGGAATATTGGCGGGTCAGTCTTCAAAAATTAATGAAGAACGTTTGGAATAAGGAAATCATAGATGTGATTCATCTAGTTTATTTATCTTTTGTTTTATTTAAGGAATTCTTGGACTCATGTCCTTATTAATGGTATGGAAAGGAAGTTTTTTTTAAGTCCATTCTTTATTGCTCTTATGTTATGATTAATGCTATGAGTAACGATCCTGAAATGTCCATTGAGTTCTCACTTCCGCGTCATTCTCGGATGATCGGGTTCGTTACAGAACCGCTCGATCAAGATCGAGCGACTTCGGGGGTCAAGTTTACAACAATCCTGTGACGTACAACATAGGATCTGCTCGCATGTGTTTACAACTGTAGATTGTCTACAGTTCTCCCTCGTCGCAATCTGTAGAGGTTGCCAACTGTACAACTGTAGAGGTTGACAACTGTAGATTGCCTGGCCGCGATTGGAATCATCGTTGACACACGATGCCTCCTCTGTCAAGGAGGGAGCCAAACAGGAGATCATATCATTTTTTATGAGTAATTTCCACATGTATATTAGAGCTCCAAAAGGAAAGCAATGATTACAAGTGAGTTTGTAACATATCACGGTACACTAACAGTATTGAAGTGGAGTATCAATCAAAATATGATTCATTTGGCTCTCCCGCTTCAGGGGTACATCCGCTACAAATTACTATTCACCCAGCCCAAACCAACTCAACCCAACCATGCCCAACCCTGCAACCAAACATGCCCTAATTGTTATCTTGCAGTAGCAAGCGTTACTATAGCAGTGATTTTTTGTGCCACGGTGCTGGCCGATGAGGCCCTCGTATAAGTCCATCCATGGCCGGCCCTGAGGGTAGTTTTTGGGTGCAACCGCCCAGGGCCCACCAACTTCAGGGCCCATTTTAAGGTCCGTCACTCGTATTACCCATTTACAAAAATATCCCTTAGATGTCTTGCCTTCCTCCCCGCTCCTGAAAACAGTTACCACACTCTTCGGTTCCCCTTCACATTCTTAGCGACGTTTCCCATTCCGCCGCCACCATTTAAACCGAATCAACGATCGGAATCCAAAGTCCATACTCCAAACCCCCTTCTCTCTCACGAATCACGGTTTCTTTATCATTTGCAGTGCACGTTATGTTGCATCATCGTAATATTGTTGAGACATTGAGTTGTCGGACATCATCTTTTCTCGTTGGTCCATCCCATTGAGTTCTTGAATGATGAACTCCATTACTGCAGTGACGCTGGACCGTCACTGAATCCTCTCTGCAGCGTTATTTCAGCATCCAGTTTTGCCTGCATTTTATCATCTTATTTTATAGTTTACAAGAAAATATGGTCTCTTTTTTAACGATTATACCCTCCAAATTGAAATAATACCACAAGGAATCTTGCTTTTAACCGAGGTGGTTCTCATCACTCACTTATTTGTATTTTTCATATATTATATACTCAAAGAACAAATTGTAATTGGAAGATTAGTTTTCCTTCCAATACAATCTATTACATCTCGATGTGTTGTTGTTTGTGAGACTTTGATGCTGGATATGAACACTTCTCCCACTATTCTTTATTTAAAACAAAAGGTACGTTAATAGACCCAGTAGTCCTTATTTTATCTAACTCGAAATATTGCAAGATGTATTTAGTTTGAAATATTGTTTACATCATCTTCAATTTCTACAATCCCACTGATATGCACCGTTTGTCCACTCATTTTCCTAAGCTCGACGCAAACCGCTGCACTTATGTCGTAATGTTCAACAATAATTTGGGGGGGGAGGAGGGGGGGGCATTCGATATCATCAAATCAATGTTGTCACTCTTAATCTCTACCTAATTTCATTACCACTACTCCAAATCAGAAGATGCCCACAAAGCAAAAAAGATCTTTAGCAGAGATGATTTGGTGGAAGAAGATCATGAAATCCAAACACCCTGTAAAATAAACTTCTTGTTCTTAAAAGGACCGTGTTCATACCTATAACAAAAAAACATCACCATTGTTCTCGATATTATAATATACCCCAAAGAAAAAACTTTTGAAATTTGATGAGAAAATTTTTTTAAAACATAGACTCATTTCTTATAATCTTATTTTTAATCATAGGATGGGAGTTGGGACAATGTGTTTTTTTTAACTTGGACTTCTAGGTAAGAGCAACTATTTGATTATGTTTAAACAGAAGTGAGGCACATAAAGTTTTATTTAGAATTGTTCTTTGCCGGATTGTGATTGAGGGCTCTACTAAGTTTGATGAGTTGCGGCGGTGCAATTGCCTGGTGCTATTTGATTCTTTTACCAGGTGACATTGTTCTTTTTTCTTTTCATGATTTTTAGTTCATGACTTGTTGTTTGATGCTCGTTATATCACATCCGTAGGTCTTTGTAAAATTCTAGGAGTTTTTTTAGGAAGCTTAGGAATTTTAAAAAATTATATATATATATATATATATTTAAAACTTTTTATAAGGGCCCAATTTTTTCCTTTTGCCTAGGGCCCATGAAAAGTCAGGGACGGCACTGAGTCCATCTGACGTTCCGCTCTTCCCAGATTGCCCACGTGGCGGCAGCAATGGCAGCAAACGCTCTCCTTTTTTCGAAATCCCCGGGGATGTTGTCGCAGAGGGCCATCATGCGAGACAAAACTGCATTCATTATGGTTGGTATTTGCAGATCATGGCTGACCTCTTCCCACACCTTGGAGGAGAAGTCGCAGCCGTAGAATAAGTGATCCCGATCCTCCGGGTTACGATCACAAAGGTAGCACCTCCTGTTGATCATGGTTACATGTCTCGTCAGTCTGTCCAACGTCGGGAGCCGATTCAAGATTGCACGGTAGAGAGTGCATGCGTACTTTGACACCACAATGTTATTCCAGATCTATATCATTTTTAGTAAATTATAGAAAAGTCTCTGAACTATACATCCAATTCCAGTGTCATACATGAACTTTAAAAAGGTAATAATGTGCTACTCAAACTTTATGATTTGTCGCAATGTGGTCCTTGACTGTTGAAATTTAAGATTAGAAAGATAAAATGATCAACTAAATTCAATTATCATGGACCACATTGAGACAAATCATGTACCACATCGTTACATATCAAAGTTCATATATGGCATTGAAACATTGGTATAATTCATGGATTTTTTTGTAAGTCACTCTATCATTTTTGAATGCCCTTCCTCAACAAGAGAAACATGAGATCATATCTTTTTGTCTTACGGTAACCTTGTTCATACAAAATTTACAATTGTACTTTTTTGTAATATTAGTTATGCACCTACTTTACCTTGACGGAAGGTCAAAACTGTAAATTTTGTAAGAAAGCATAGACACAACTGATATTCAAAAAAAAGGAGGGATATAACTGCAAAAGTTAAGAAGGGTCTAGATGTAAAAATCCTATATTATTTGGGAACAAGATTGGATTGGATTGGAGTAAACTTCTTTCAACCGGTTAATAAGATGGATATTTTTCTTGAACGGTAGGTAGTTACGTATGATTAGGATGATTGAAATGGTAATTTGATGTGTCATTCGAGAGGGTAGGTCATAGATTTGTAAGGGGTTACTAGTTTTACTCATCAGATCTGAAAGGTATAAGGTTAAGAGTTTTATTGCTCAGATCTGAAAGGTAGGAGGCTAGTGCAAGTAGGAGATTAGTGCAAAGTACAAGGCTAGTGATCTATCCATTCAATTTTCTGATATACTCATAATAAATGCTTACCACAATGTGTCATTCGAGAGGGTAGGTCGCTCTTTTGTAATAAATACTTACCACATGACACATTGTGGTAAGCATTTATTACTAGACTCAGAGTACAAAAGAGTGACCTACCCTATCGAATGACACATTGTGGTAAGCATTTATTATGAGTATATCAGAAAATTGAATGGGTAGATCACTAGCCTTGTACTTGCACTAGTCTCCTACTTGCACTAGCCTCCTACCTTTCAGATCTGAGCAATAAAACTCTTAGGGCCCGTTCGGTTCGGGAATAAGCAGGAATAAGGATGGGGAATAAGGAGAATAAGGATATATTCTTTGTTCGGCTAGAGGATAGGAATAAGGAGAATAAGGTGAAATAAAGGTAGGTAAGGTGGGATAAAGATATGAATAAGAGTGAAATAAGATGGAATGAGGAGGAATAATTGTACCACGGGAAACCGTGTCGAAAGGAGAATAGGCCCCTTATTCCAGGGCCTATTCTCCAAACGAACAGGCCCTTTCAGATCTGATGAGTAAAAGTCGTAACCCCTTACAAATCTATGACCTACCCTCTCTCTCATACGGATATGATAATTGCTTCAATATCCGGATCTGGATATTCGAATATGATATTTAATATTATTGTATATATTAGTTAAATAAATATAAACCACAACCTCGTGTTATTATATTAGACATGAATAAAAAGTTATGAAACTCTAATCTTTTTCTTCTTCCGATCAAGAATGAAGTGCACCTCTACACTCCCTTTTGTCATGATGCAACTTATTTATATTTCATTGTCATTTTTTAAAATAGTTATGAACTTTCGTAAAAATTCAATTCATGATCGTACGTGATCTATTCGATCTGTATTCTGATTCCATCTTTATTGGATCCGTATTTGGATTCACTCTTTATTCTATTCATATTTGGATTAGCTCTTTATTCGATCTGTATTCGAATCCGCTCTTTGTTCGATCCATATTTGAATTTGACAAATATCCGGTCTGAATTCGTATCCGTATTTCTAAGGATATGGTCTCCTTAATGTATATCTGAATCATATCCATATCTGTATTCGATAGAGATGAAGTGAATATGAATACGAAAATAGGCACATCCAATCCGTATCTCATCCATTTTCATCCCTACCGTTGAAACAAATATTAACGATCGGTTACCATATTGTTACCTTTTTAATTTTCATGTATGACATTGAAATTATGTGTACAGTGCAATAACTTTTGCATCATTTACTCTAATTTTTATTTTGAATTCAAATCGTTGAACTTTGTATTGCTTCATAAGATGTACATTAAGATTTTCAAGTAGTTGTACTATGGCATAAAAATAGGAGATTATAGTACTTTAAGGAACATTTTACAGTAAAAAAGATAGATACGTTTGAAACATAATCTGATAGTTCTTCAAAAATTCTTCATCGTTTTCGTGCAAATAAACAGGCTTCGACATATTTCGACAAAGACATCTATGAAGTTTTCATGAAATTCCAAGTACGAAAATCAGAATAGATGTCAACACCAAGATCGCTAAACCCTAAACACTTAGGGCCCGTTCGGTTCGGGAATAAGGAGGAATAAGGATGTGGAATAAGGAGAATAAAAGTCTATTCTCTGTTCGGCTGGAGGAAAGGAATAAAGAGAATAAGGTGAAATAAATGTAGGTAAGGTGAGATAAAGATAAGAATAAGAGCGAAATAAGATGAAATGGAGAGGAATAACCGTACCACGGGAAACCGTGTCGGAAGGAGAATAGGCCCCTTATTCCGGGGCCTATTCTCCAAACGAACAGGCCCTAAGTTCCTGAGCTGAACTCTGGTTCCTGCTCAGCAGTGACGGAGGGAGGGGGGCGGGAGGGGGCCAGGCCTCCCCGTTTTCTCGCGCCTCCCCTCCTTAATTCTAGGAGCAATATGAGCGGTTACAATATTCGGCCCCCCATCAAGGTTCATATTTCCCTCAATGACCTCTACATCCTATTTTTAGTAACTCTGTAACCTTCAAATCAGATCACCGAATTTAATTTTGCATTGACAATCCGATAACCAAATTCAAATCAGATCAACGAAACACTGTAACCTTCAAATCCGATCACCCCATAATTACACGGAACAAGAAAAACTGCTCCTTCCAGAAATCGGACTTCCAGAATATGAGATATTATATAATATATAGGATCCTTCAACGCCAAAGTTGCAAGAGGAGGAAGGCAGAAACATATGTTTGATCAACAATCAGAATAAGGTTAGTCCAACTGTCCAATTTATGTCAACATATTTTTAATTCTTCCCCCTTTTGATTTCACTTGGTCGTCTCTGTACAAATATAATATACGCACTTCTCATTGGCCGATTTCTCTACCACAATTACTGTTATGTCATCACGATACAACGCACCGTATCATTAATTCAAAATATTTAAACTAACATTATCTTCATATGCTTTATCTACACTTTTTTGTGTCAATTACCGGGAGGATAGCAAAGAAAATGATTATAAAATGCGAGCATACTATTACTGTATATTGACAGTGACGCATTTAGGAAATTTGGCACGAAAAATTCAGCGTATGCAGTAGCAGATATTTCCTCTTCCCTTTTATGTATTTGTTTCGTAGTATCCACATATTGTTTTTTTTCCCATGAAAGTTTAGACGATATTTGTGCTGGTTATTTCGATATTAATCTGTCCATCACTCAAACTTGCGGTAGACAACTTGTTCTACACGCAAATTATGTTATTCCATCTTTTATCATAGTCTTGTTACCCATAAATTACCGTTTTGTATGACATATATAATCCTATTTGAACCTCGCGCATTATGGTAGGATGAAAGACAAAGGGAAGAGGAAGGAGGACGATGATCACAAAGCCAAAGACGATGGTCGTGTTAGCATCGTCTTGTCGATTAACCTGCACTGCGCGTAAGGTGGTGGTGGGGAGGGGGGGAGGTGCAGTGACTGCTCTTCGATCAGGGGTTTGTGGGCCGGCGGGGAGGGGGGCCTCGATCTGGGACAGGCGGCTGTGGGGGGTGAAGGGGGGTTGTGGAGGAGCTGGATGCTCCGATCCAACCTGGGGGGAGTGCTCTCCGAACAGGGACTTGTGGGTCCTGGGGCTTGTAGTATCATAACACAGTCATCAATATTTTAAATGTTTATTCCATGAAATGGTGAAATTAACTTAAGCATGTTATCTAACTAGTTATGATGTTAGCGGGATGTATTTATTATATTAGCGGGACTTTAGTTTTTCGATTTTTAAAGTAATATATTTATCATCTTGGCAGCTGGCATCTTCCCCTTCCTAGGTTCAACAACGTAGTCTCTTTGACACCATCTCAAGCTCGTCCTCTGCTTATATTGATTTGATCCAATCTTCACTTTTTACTCACTGGAAGCGCAGGTATAAATATTGTTGAATATATTTTAAACTTATGATTCATTTTTAATTGATATAATGATAGAAATGTTGGGTGTACCAATTACATTTTTTTCTTTCTAGACTAAATTTAAAATTTTATATTTAATTTGATGCTTTTAGATCAACAATGTCAAAGAGGTCCATCACAGCTTATTTTGCAAAGTCGACGAATGAGAGTAGTAGTAAAGAAAATGTATTGCCTTCTCAAAATTCTGAAGAAGAGAGACTTCCTCCTTCAAAAATTTCACGAGTTGATATATATAAATCTGTTGATGGTTCATTAGAAAGAGATCCTGGGCTACGTCAAATGATATGGGAGTATCCACATGATAAGAGAGAAGAAGTAATACGTGCTTATTTAAATTTAGGACCTTACCAGTACAATATGACAAACTATCCGTATAATAACAATGAGAAACATCGTCGAAGATTACAGGCATCTTGGTTTAGACAACATTCATGGTTAGAGTATTCACCTTCCAAAGATGCTGCATTTTGCTTTCCTTACTATCTTTTTTCGGGTAAGCTCAATTTAAAGCAAGGCATAAATATCTTTGTTGTTGAAGGATTCCGAAACTTGAAGAAAGTTAACAATGGAAAAGATTGTTCTTTCTTGAGTCATATAGGAAGTAGTGGTTCTACACATAATTTGGCCGAAGAAAGTAGAAGAAATTTTATGAATAAAGCACAATATATTGAACACGTCATCCAAAAACAAGATGTCAAGCAAATTCAAGCAAATCGATTACGCTTAAAGACTACAATTGATGTTGTTCGTTGGTTATCATTCCAAGCATGTGCATTCAGAGGAAATGATGAACGACCAAGTTCTTCCAATCGAGGAAATTTTATTGAGTTAATGAAATTTGTGGCATCTTATAATGAAGAAGTAGAAAAGATTGTGTTAGAAAATGCTCCAGGAAATGCTAAATATACGTCACCAGATGTTCAAAATGAGATTCTTCAAATTATAGCTGGTAAAGTAAGAAATATTATTCGTGAAGAGATTGCAGATTCTGCATTTTGTGTTATAATTGACGAAGCTAGAGATGAAGCAAAGAGAGAACAAATGGCTATTGTTCTTAGATTTGTTGATAGAAGTGGTTATTTACGTGAGAGATTTTTTGACTTGGTCCATGTATCAGATACAAGAGCAATCACATTAAAAAGTAGATTATTTGAAGTTCTTTTGCAAAATAATCTTGATTATAAAAAAATTAGAGGTCAAGGATATGATGGAGCTAGTAATATGCGCGGAGAATGGAATGGATTACAAGCCTTGATCATGAATGAAAATCAATATGCTTATTATATACATTGTTTGGCTCATCGTCTTCAACTAGCCCTTGTAACTGCTTCAAGGGAGGTGATTCCCATTCATAAGTTTTTTAACAAGTTGGGTGGTATAGTCAATATTGTCAATGCATCATCTAAACGACATGATGAATTACAAGATGCTCATGCGGATGATATTGCTTATTTATTATCAATGAATGAAGTTCAATCTGTCACGGGACATAATCAGATGAGTACACTACAACGTCCAGGTGAAACTCGATGGAGTTCTCATTATAGATCTATCTGCAGTTTTATCAAAATGTATAGTGCAATTTGCAAGGTATTTTTAACCATCATTGATGGAGGTGATAATTATCAACAACGTGCAGAAGCAGATGAATCATATGAAGATGCAACTTCTTTTGAATTTATTCTCATCATGCATATGATGGAAGCAATTTTGGGAATAACAGAAGATTTATGCCAAGTTCTTCAACGGAAAAATATAGATATTTTAAATGCTTTACAACTTGTCTCATCCACCAAAGAACATCTTCAAAAGTTAAGAGAAGATGGTTGGGATACACTATTTTTGATAACTATTGCATTTTCTCAAAGAAGAAATATTGATGTTCCAGACCAAAGCTCTTTCTATTCTACAAGCCGAATTAGATCTCGTGGTCAAGTAACTAAAGTTACATTGCTTCATCGTTATCGAGTGGATATATTTACAGCTGCAATAGATTCTCAATTATCAAAACTTAATAGTCGCTTCAATGAAAATTCCACCAAGCTTCTTACACTTAGTGCTGCTTTAGATCCCAGAGACAATTACAAATCATTCAACAGTGATGATATTTGCAAATTAGCAGGAGAGTTCTATCCAGCAGATTTCTCAGAGCAAGAGATATTGTTGCTAGAAAAACAACTATTACATTATAAATCAGATTTTGATACTCATCCAGTTCTCAAAAGTTCTTCTGATCTTGTTGATCTTTGTCAGAAATTAGCACAAACTGGGAAATCAAGTATATATTATCTGGTTGATCGATTGATTCGGCTTATTTTGACTCTTCCCGTCTCCACTGCAACATCTGAAAGAGCATTTTCATCAATGAAGATTATTAAATGTAGGCTTCGTAACAAGATGGAAGATGATTTTCTTAGAAATTGTTTATTAATTTACATTGAGAAAGAAGTTGCCGAAAATATTTCAACGGAATCAGTTATTGATGAATATGATTCAAAGTCAAGGAGAGTGCGTTTTAAATAGCTCAAGTTAAAGGTATGCTAAATCTCTTTTATTTTTTTAATATTATAAAAAAATATAACACATTTTTTTCTTTCAGGAGATATTCTATATTACAAGAAGAGGAATGATTGCTAGCTTACATTTGCAATTTTTATATGAAGAGGTATTTGTGTCCCAGTTTAATTTCAATGTATGAGTTCTTGGTAATTTTGCCATTCAAAAATTTATTTTTATACTTTTTTACAAATGTTGTGATTTGCTGTGAAAGTTCTTTAGTATTTTTAGATCTGATTTGTTACAAGTCAAAATAATTTTTGTATCAGAAGTTAAAAATCTTTATATATTAAAAAAATTCTATTATATATGGCCCCCCCAACCAATATTCTTGGCTTCGTCCCTGCTGCTCAGTAATAACACCGCAGAAGTCGAGTAACAGTCGCGCACTTCGGTATGATAGAAGAATAAAAAGATTGCACCAGCACATCAGTGAGCACTCTACTGCCTGAGGATCAGCAGTAGTTGAACGCATTGCAGAGCTAGTTTAAGGTGTAAGAGCTAATCAGGATATGCTACACATCTCATGGACTTTGTTTCGCAGCTCAATTCATAATCTTGTGTTTGTAAAATAAATACGCTTTTACTCAGCGTTTTTTTTGAAGGAAACAAATGCGACCCGAAGGATTCACTAACTAATAAGGACATTTATTGTTCACAAGGAAAAGGATCAAAGCTAACACAACAAAGTGAACAGCATAATTCAAGATGCATGAGGGAATCGTATCATCTTCGGCTCAAGAACCACCACGATCATTGAAGCTAAGGCCGGTGCCATGTAGCTTTTCCTCGACGACGTCGTCGAACCTCTTCGCCATCTCCGACGTCAAGTAGTTCCTCCAACCCCCCATTTCTCCTTTCCTGAAATATATGTTGCTAGGGAATTGAAGACCGTAAATGGGCAAACGTACATCGCTCGCGTTCGCCTCCAATTTGCTCAAGCTTCCAAAGCTACAAAACTCGACGATCCTCCGCACGAGGCCGTCCTCTTCTTCCTCGAGGGAGAAAGGACATCCCATGAACTCGGCCAATCTCTTCAACAGGCCCTCTGTATCCTTCTTCATCTCCTCGTACTTCACGAACAACACCTTATTGGGATTCCTCTGAGACTCCCTCCAATAGCTTAGCGTGTGATCCCATATGGGTCCGAAAGTACCCTCTCCACGTAGATGACCCTCAAAGTAATCCTCTGCGCTCACATGTTTCCCGGTATACCTCATTTCAAATTTCCAGAATGATATTAATGCGTCCTTTGGCTCCCTAAAAATGCATGAAAAGAACAACATAAAGGGTAGAGCCATTTGATTAGGATGAGTGACGGACTTGATTAACGATCATGCAGTACGATTCATACCTGGCAACGTACACGATCCGGCAGTCGGCTGAACTCCTAATTGAGTCCGGTAGAATCGAGTAGGGCATGTGGCTAGATAGGATCCTCGGTGAAAGGCGTGGCTCGTTCGGATCTAGAGCCTGACCTCCTTTTGTCACGTACATCTCCTCAATGAATTTAATACACAAATGCGGGTTGGTTTGAAGAAGCGGATGGTCTTCGAAATCTGGATATTCGGTGCGTGTGGCGATGCAAAACATCAACGCCTTGAGCCAAGTGGTGCCGGACTTAGGGAAGGAGCAAAGAAAGAGGTCTGTGGGTTGAACCATGAAGTGGTCTCGCGCAGCCATGATTGCTGGCGTCAAATACTTGGGGAGCCAGTAGCCTTGGTAGAGGGACAGCGGCACGATGTATGGCCCTTGAAAGGATGGGAGGGTGGAGGTGATCTCCTCATAAGTCACGAAAGTGTTCGCGTCAACGGAGCTCATCGTGGCACTCCTAAGAGGAAACAATGTGAAGAGTGTTGGATGTAGTACATTAGATTGAGAGCTTCCTGTCTATATATAGAGTCGACCTCAGAAGGATTGACTTGATAATCCTACCGTCCATCAAACCAACCATCCCTATCCCCAATCTCCGAGCAGTTCACGTCTCTCATCATACTATGTATTAGGCCTCCTGGGAATTAGAGCGAGACTGTAGCTATAGTGCCACAATATGAAAAACGTTTATTTCGTGACTAGTGAATGTCTTCTTTGACGTGGTGGCTTTGGTGGGAAGATGATACTCTCTTGTAGAGGGTATTGCAGCAGAGGTGTCATAAACCCGAATAAAATTTTTTTTGAATTAGATTCTAAAATCCAACCTTATAGATTGAATCTTAGTTTAATGTTCTATATACCCTCAAAATTTCGCTTAAATCCAACATTGTTTGCTATTTTATCTTAATGGTCAACAATCGGTCAAGATCTAAGCAACTTGAACTCCATTTAGGAAAGATCTGAATCTTGAACTATTAAGATAAAATAGTAAATATTGTCGGATTTAAGCAAAATTTTGGGGATATATAGAACATTAACCTAAGATTCAATCTATAAGGTTGGATTTTAGAATCTAATTCACAAAAAAAATTATTCAGGTTTACAGTACTTCTGCTGCAATACCCTCTACAGTGGAGGATCCTCTCTCGCTTTGGTGACCTGGAAGAATTAAATTAAATCACTTAATGAGGGGTAGGTTTGAATCCACATACTATGCGGTTTTGATAGTTTTTTTTGTCAAAACTACTTTTGACACAAAATTTCAACGTTGATCTTGCGTTAAAAGAGCTCGAAAATAGTAACTCATTTTGAAAATCAAATATAAGAGTACTTAATAAAAAATTATTAATGTAAAGATGAACGTCAAGGGAAATTACCATTTTTTGAATGAGAACTTAGTGTTTGCGGCAACGAAACTTCAACATCGTAAATAATAATTAGTATCATGATGTAAACAATCGGATGCAAATACCCGTATCATCGTTATCATATCCTAATGTGTTTGAAACTATGAATACAACTGTGAATGTATATATTGACGGTTATAAAAATCTCTTACCATTCTTAAAAGTAACTGTGGATATAAACCATATACAAATTTGATACTGATAATCGAAGATGTAATAATTCTAATTTATAGAATAGTGCATATAAATGTATTGGATGACTTACGCATGAAACTGTAGATACATAAAATGTTGGATTTTTATCAGTTGTACTCCTCTAAGATATTACAATATTAGTTATGTCCTTCTGTTTTTTGAAATATCAATTGTGCCATCGACTTCTTACCGTTCTATCGCTTGCGCCCTCCGTTACTTTAGTCATCAATGAGTTAAACTTAACGATAGTTTTTTTCAAATCATGATGCGGATGAGTGGGGCATTATTGTCCAATTCCTTCCTCCTTCCCCAACCCTTCCAGGCTTCCACCCAGTGGCAGACCTAAGTTATGGGTGAGAGACACGTGCCCCCCAATTGTGCCCCTCACCTCCTTGCCATGTCCATTTATGGCTCCACCCTCCATGAGCATGTGCCATCTACCCCCAATCTAGAGAAGTTGGTACTCCGCTGGAGGTAATTACATATTATAAATTACATTATTCATGGAGAATTTAATTTATATTTCAATTATAAATTATAGTGATTTTATTTAACCACAGACTGTTTACAAATTCAAATGTATTTAAAACATGTTACAAACATTAAATTGATTGCATTTTAATTTTAACCGTGAATAAGTTTGTTAGATTAAAGGTAATGATTACTATTTAATCAATTTAACAAATCTTATGTTTACATCCAAACATGGAAAATATAAATTGGACATGATTTAATTAATTATATGATATAGTACTGTTCTGCGAAAGGTAATTGTTAACTTATCCTGAAAGAAATTTCAATTTGTATCTTCTCTATCATAAATTGTCAATTAATCAATTTCCCATTACATGTCAAGTGGCTTTGGATATGTAATAGCAAATATTAGTAGAGGCGACTGACGAAAACATGCATTGAAAAGGCAGGAAAAAAATACAAAGAGAGACGCATGTTATAAACCTATGCATTAACATGGACAACACTCAAAACAGAGATGATTAGGAAAAATTACTAAAGATGGTAGATGGGCATGCAAAATTAATTTCAGCTAATAGCTACGAAGATGGGGAACCAAAAGGTCAAAAGGAAAATAAAGTAACTATAATGGTTACTACTTATTACATATTTTCTAAATATAGGAAGAGAGACATTTTGGATTTGGGGAAAAGGAGAGAGAAAGGCCTTACATGTCGCACAAGTTATGTGCATCTCTCACCAGAGTAAAGTGTGCTGTCACGTGTTGTGCTGTGGAAGAAGCTATGCATGTAATAATTACAGCTTTAATTACCGAGCAGAAGGAGAGAGCACGTGACAGAGAGGTGGCCCGCAGGCAGAGAGAGAATCAAGAGAAAGATGGGAGTGTGCCACGTGTCCGGCAATGGGAAGAAGATGGAAAAACCCTAAAATAATAAGGGTTGATGGGGCTGCCCCCATATGGCTGCCCCGTCTCATTTTGGGGTAATTTTTTTATTTTTTTTTGAAAAATATCGTCATGTATATTCATCCCTATATCCCTCCTATATGCCATTCAAATTTCTTCAGAAACAGAGACTCCTACGACCTCCATCCAGATAGAGTCGATTTAAAAAATCCCGCGACCGTTAAAAAAATGACATCTGGATGGAGGCCGTAGGAGTCTTTGCTTCTGACGAAATTCGAATGACATATAGAAGGGATATAGTGATGAATATATATGGTGATATTTTCCAAAAAAAATAAACAAATTTTGTGAAAAATGGGGTGGGGGCAACCATGTTGGCTACCCCTTCCCAAAATAATATAGCTAGATAATAATTCCGTTCATCAGATGGGATCAAGAGGGTGAGGACAGCTACGCTCGTTACTTCTCTCACGGCAAAATCCATGCCACGCTAATTCCTACATTATAAAAAAAGTCCCTAAATTATATGCCATATTTCAATGTCATATATGAACTTTAAAAAGTACCAATATAGTACCTCATCTTAGCCGTCTTAACGTGATCATTGACTATTGAAATTTAATTGATATTATCTTTCCAACCTTAAATCACAATTCAAAATTATGTTGAGTAGGGATGAAAATGAATATATCCAAAACCGTGTTCGATAATTTACCAGACACGGATATCCATATACGAATACTAATCGAATACGGATCGAATGTGGATATGGGTTGTAAAAAATTTTTGCATACGGGTATGATAATTGCTTCAATATCTGGATCCGGATATTCAAATACGATATTTAATATTATTTTATATATTAGTTTATTAAATAAAAACCACAACCTCGTGTTATTATATTAGAACACGAATAAAAGTTATGAAACTCTATTCTTTTTCTTCTTCCGATTAAGAACCAAGTGCACCTCAACACTCTCTTTTGTCATGATGCAACTTATTTATATTTCATTGTCATTTTTTAAAATAATCATGAACTTTCATAAAAATTCAATTCATGATCGTATGTGGTCTATTCGATTTGTATTCTGATTCCATCTTTATTGGATCCATATTTAGATTCACTCTTTTTTCTATTCATATTTGGATTAACTCTTTATTCGATCCGTATTCGAATTCGCTCTTTATTCGAATTTGACAAATATCCGATTCGAATTCGTATCCGTATTTCTAAGGATATGGTCTCCTTAATGTATATCCGAATCATATCCCTATCTGTATTCGATAGAGATGAAGCGAATATGAATACGAAAATAGGCACATCCAATCCGTATCTGATCCATTTTCATCCCTAACGTTGAAACAAACATTAACGATCGATTACCATATCGTTACCTTTTTAATGTTCAAGTATGACATTGAAATTGTGTGTACAGTGTAATAACTTTTGCATCATTTACTCTAATTTTTATTTTGAATTCAAATCGTTGAACTTTGTATTGCTTCATAAGATGTATATTAAGATTTTGAAGTAGTCCGCACAAGCCCGCAACAAGTCCTCCAATGTCTGAATGGTCCTCTTGGACTGCCCATCTGTCTGTGGATGGTATGCTGAACTCATGCGTAGTTCAGTCCTCAAAGCTTTTATGAATTCCCTCCAGTACTGTGATGTGAAACGAGAATCTCTGTCTGACATTACTTCTTTGGGTATCCCATGCAATCGAATGATGTGTTGAATGTATAATTTGACTAGCGGTACTCGTGTATATGTCGAGTTGACCGGGATGAAATGGGCTGACTTGTCAACCGGTCAACGATGACCCATAGCGCACATGTCCTCCAGGGGTGCACGGCAATGATATGACAAAATCAATGGAGATGCTCTCCCATTTCCATATCGGGATGGGAAGAGGTTGCAGTAAACCAAGGGACGTCCGGAGCTATGCCTTCACCATCTGGCAAGTAAGACATCTGCTAACATGTTTGGCTACGTCCTTCTTCATACCTTCCCACCAAAGTATTGGAAGAGGAACCTATACATCTTGGTGCCACCTGAATGTATGGAAAGTCTCGAGCTATGTCCATCATCCAGGATTTCTCTCCTCAACTCTTTGTCATCTGGGACACACACACGATCCCCCTTCCATACGATGCATTCACAGATTCGAAATATATTGAATTCATCCTTCAAGCACCTGTGGTACTATACTTGGTTGACACTGTCACTGCATCAAATGTGCCCCTCAAATGGGTGCCACTCATTAAGTGTAGTGAGCACATCCCATGTCTACAAGCAGGCTGTCGAATCCTGAGTGTATGGTTGTCTACTCAAGGCGTCTGCTACCACATTCCCCTTACATAGATGGTAGGAGATGATACAATCAAAATCTTTTAGCAGTTCCATCCACCGTTTTTACCTCATATTCAACTCCTTCTGACAAAAAATATATTTAAGGCTCTTGCCGCTTGTGAAGATCTCATTGTTACCCCATACAAATAATGACGCCATATCTTTAATGCAAAGACTACGACCGCTAACTCCAAGTCATGAGTGTGGTAGTTGCGTTCACAGTCTTCAACTTTCGTGATGTGCATGCCACAACCTATCCATGTTGCATTAACACTGCACCCAAGCCCTCCTTGGAAGCATCTATGCACACGGCGAAGTCCAAGGTATCAGATGGAAGGGTGAGGATGTGTACAGAAGTCAATCGCTCCTTGATCGTTCGGAAACTCAACTCGCATTTGTCGCTCCAAACAAATGGGACATCCTTCTGCGTCAACCAGGTGAGGGGTAGAGCCAACTGAGAGAACCCTCTGACAAACCTCCTATAGTATCCGGTGAGGCCAAGGAAACTGTGAATCTCTGTAACCGTCTTAGACCGCTCTCAAGACACCACTGCCTCTATCTTGGCGGGGTCAATTGACACCCTGCCCCAGAAACCACGTGGCCAAGAAAAGCCACCTCAGAAAGTCAAAACTCGCACTTCTTGTATTTGGCATACAACTGATGCTCTCGGAACGTCTCTAGTACGGTGCGAAGATGAGACTCATGTTCGTATTCCTCACGAGAGTAGAGTAGAACATCATCAATGAACACGATCACAAATCTGTCCAAATGCGGACGGAAGACCCGGTGCATCAAATCCATGAATGCGACAAGTGCATTCGTGAGTCCAAATAGCATCACCAAGAACTCATAGTGGCCATATCTAGTGCGGAACACAGACTTCATTACATCAGCTTCCTTGATCCTCAACTGATGATATCCCGACCGCAGATCAATCTTAGAGAATATTGCGGCTCCCTGCAACTGGTCAAATAGATCATCTATCCTAGGAAGTGGGTAACGGTTCTTGACCATTCTCTTATTCAAATGCCTATAGTCTATGGGTAGTCTTTGGGATCCATCCTTCTTCCTCACGAAGAGGACTGGGGCTCCCCATGGTGACGTACTGGGGTGGATGAATCCCTTCTCCAACAGCTCCTGCAACTGTACCTTGAGCTCCTTGAGCTCAGTAAGTGCCAACATGTATGGAGGGATAGAAATCAACTGTGTATCTGGCAATAGCGTGATCTCAAACTCTATCTCTCGTACTGGCGGTAATCTAGGCAGTTCGTCTGGAAATACATCAGGGAACTCATCCACAACTTCGACATCCTGTATCATATGGTTCTGTTCCGTTGAGCCTAGTACATAGCGCGGTAGCCAACACAACCCTAAACTAAGAAATTGGTATGCCCTCAAGGTGGAGATACACTCGATCCCATCATCAGATGTGTTTCTTGACTTAAGAGAGACATATGGACATGGATGTAAATATGCTATTCTCCGGTAGACTCGTGTTGGGTCAGAAGACTTTCACACTATCCAGTATTCGAACACCAATAGGAAAGATATGTGTGGAATGGAATGGAGTACCACTGCTCTGATACCAAGCTGTGACACCCCTAGGATCCGGGTACTCGGCAAACCAAATCCACGTACACACATTCCACATTCGAATACTTGACATTCGTAACAACAGGAGAAAAATAGCAACATGCACAGGAATTTAAAATTTTGCTTCTCATTTAACCTGTTCACATTCCATATTCCATTCATTGCATATACCAATTCCACTACATTTCATTGATCATTTCCATGCCCACAGAAAAAATATGAATGTAAGCATAAAATAGATGTCCACACATACATTATACATGCCATGTCTCTCAACAAAATACTACAAGTGAAGAAGGATAGTAAAACTACTACCAACTGTACTGCAAAAAGTGTCGTGAAGTTGCATAAAAGTGATGGTGCCTCCAACAATCACTGTTGCGAACCTACGGATCCACACGTAGGTACGTTATGAGCAAAGTTGCCCAATACGATTTAAACAAAACTACACAAAAAGAAATGCAGGATAAACGTTAAATGTGTGCAAAAGAGAAAGAAACAGGGTAATTGATCTCGCAAAGAATTACATTTTTACTTTTTATTGTTTGATCTGGATATGGATGAGTAAAACTTCGTGGATAGTCTTTGGTCTTGGTCTGGATGAGACCTCACACTATGACTCTAAGGTAAAAGAAAACACCTTAGGATTGGGGTGCCTCCATAGGCATGCGGGGGAGGGGGGGTACAATGCATCCTAACTAAGTTCCCAATACGTCCACTTAGCTCTACTTCGCAATTGTACTTCTGATTCACAAATTTAGATTCCAACCCGCGAATCCTCGCGACAATCCAATCCTCCTTATGCACAGGAGATTCATGTCACATTCCCAACTTCATTAACCACATTTCCCGAAACTCCCCTCTTAACGCTCCCACTCAGGATACCGACCTGCATTGACCCATACACGAGTGTTAACTCTAAGTGACAAGCAAAACACTAGCCGACTAACCATGACTACTTGGCCCGCGCTCGAGCATCGGGTTAAGCACACAAGTGCCGAGGCCAACACCGTTAGATTAGCACCTCGGTGTGCCAAGCAACATGTCCCCCAACCATCGCAGCTACAATAACAGTTGGGATCGCAGTCATCTAGGCTTCTATCCGGAGGCCCCCAAGGGTGCATGCCCCTCCCTTGACGGCAACTACTCCACTACCCGATTACCATGAAATATCCCTTTACTGAAATGATAATCACCACAATATGATCAATGCTAGCAACACATAAAAGATATTCGAATATTTGACATAGTCGTGTAAGATCCCAAAAGGAGTGCTACTAATTCGTGAGTGCTACTATAGTGGGTATAATTTCCCACTTCAAAATTCAATTGCGCAATTCATCTTACGTATGATCTACAATGAAACTTACCTATATCACTTAGATTTTTTTGTTATAATGCAAACAATTGGCAATCAAGCTCCACACCACTTCTGTCGAGGTAGATAACAAAAATCCTCAAACACCTGATAATCAAAGTCATTTGAGTAAGAAGTAGTATGCGTCAAAACCTATACATGATAACGAGAATCACAAGCGCAATTATAAGCCTATCGAAATAATTAAGGGCATAAGAAATCTAGAGCATAATATCAGGGAGAATGTGAATATTGACCTCGTAGCAGAAATATAATGAGTGCCCTTAATCATTAAGCCTGATTATCTCAATCTATCAAATCTTCCTAGGATGGTGTTGTTTCATCATAAACTTTTATATATGAGATATATTGGAAATATACCCTCATGTAGGCTATACTCAACTTCTGATGCTATCCATGAAGATGCAGGTGAAGGGTTTGGTCATACATCTGTTTGATGGCATTGATGTTATTTTATTCCTCTAACAGCTGGGATATTATGTACATATTGAGCTACAGTAATTATCTGCATGGAAATGCAACTCCCTTTTTGCAACAGCAGAATTTCCATATGTAAAAATTCCCAAGAATGCTTTCTTTTTATAGCAGTGAACGATGGCAGTGAGTATATTTCTGGAGGAGTTGGGTGTATTTCTAGAGATCTTGAAATTTCCATCAACTGGGCAACCCAAATCAAGTGAATGACTCTCGTCTCCCTAATTTAAGTCAATGAAACTAACGTGTCAGTGTCTTTGCAGTACCACCTTTTCATAGAATCATTGACTAAAATCTGATTCTAAGCCAATCAAAAATATAGAGCCAAAGCTAAAATAAGGCTGAAGATGCAAACAATCTGGAAAGGAATGCGACAGATTTAAATGTAATTACAAACCGATTTTTTTTTTGCGAACATATCCCGATAAGCCAAAGCCCACTAAGAATACAGGGGTGATCACTATGACATTGCGTTGGATTTTCTGTTGGAACTTTGTTTGATGATATCGCCTATTTAAATTTCCAAAGAAGTCTGAAGGCTCTATAGATAATTGGAATCATGCATATTTCATAGATTGGGATTAGGTGGTGCCACCTGAGAATGTAGAATAAGATAAAACCACCATACGTTGCTTGCTTCATTAAGTCCACGGTCTCCAAGGAATTTACCGTTGCATTCAGATGGCTGTAATGCAAATAATTTATAACTAAAGTATCTAACATCCAATTCCCCGGACGTCAGTATAATCAACTGAACCTATTCCCACTCTACTCACACATACGAGCATGATCTACACAGGCATTAAACAACTTAACGTCACCTAAATAGCCACTGAAAAATCTCTGATGAGCAGATTGTATAGTTAGCAGAGATCAAAAGAATCATCACTAAAATCTCTAAGGCTCTAGAGAATGTCCAGGCGTGTAGTTTTAAAGTCATGAGGAATCCGCAGCAAGAGAGGGGGAATCGTACCTCGAAAAGTTGTCACCTAGATTTCTCCGCCCGTGGAGAACGGTGCACTCGACTCACCGTTCGTGTTGCAAAATCGCACACGAAGGCGATCTCGTCCTTCCCTACGCGATGCCGGCTTCGGGTCGTCGATCCAAGGTGCTCCGGGGCCCTTGGTGAAGGAGAGGGGAGAGGAATGGAGGAGGGAACTGCTGGAGGTCAAGGGAAGGAGGGCATGGGCGTTTGGACGAGGTGCACGAAGAGTTTTATTGGTTTGGACCTGGATTCGGATCCGGTTCGGGTCCGAATATGGCTTATACCCCTCATCGCTAAAATGGTCGTAACTCGGGTTCTCGAAGTCGGATTTTCACATTCTTGGACTCGTTGGAAAGCTATCGACGAGCCCTACGCAATGGACTGCTCAAATAAATTTTTTGGACACTGGAATAAAAGCAAATTTGCAATTAAGCCCAAATCTAGCTGGATTTTGCATTTAAGTCCCTGCTCGGATTTTGGAGTTTCACAGATGTCAACACCAAGATCAGTACTCATAATCACCGCTAAGTTCCTGAGCTGAACTCTGGTTCCTGCTCAGTAATAACACCGCAGAAGTCGAGTAACAGTCCCGCACTTCGGTATAATAGAAGAATAAAAAGATTGTACCAGCACATCAGTGAGCACTCTACTGCCTGAGGATCAGCAGTAGTTGAACGCATTGCAGAGCTAGTTTAAGGTCTAAGAGCTAATCAGGATATGCTACACAAACTTCTGCTTCACATCAGAGAATGCAAATCAGAATTAATTTGCTCTGACTCTGAGTGTCTCAAAATGTAATGACTAAATATTTGAAGATTACTATATGTTCACTCGCGTAAGCACTAATCAACAATTCATAAAAGAGCTAGTCCATGAGAAGTTACAAAGGATGGCACTTAAAACAGAAGGGATGATGCTCATTCCATCCACGATCTCATCAGAACAAGAACAAGGTGCATGGATTTACTTTATCTCAGCATGCTCCTGTCCTGTATGAACTTTCCTGTAAAAGCAGGTCTCATTCAGCCCTCTAGAACTGCATTCTACTCGTGCGTGAATCCAAACACTCCTCCAGAAATGTTCTAAGCTCAACGTAGTTTTGGTTGCCGCATCATACCCTGTCCCCCAGCATGGCCATTGCCAACACAATTGCACTACCGCTTCTCCAGAATGCAGATAGTATACCGTCGGCATGCCACCACTATCATTATAAATGTCACTGGACATAAAGCTACCAGTTTCCCTCATCTTTTTTCTAGCAAGCTTAGTTACCCTCACTTAGCCTTGCATACTATATTTAAACTAATAAATCCTTGACACAATAGTTTGGGAAAGCTCAATACAACAAATCCAACAAATAAAAGTAGAAACTGTCAAAATCCATATCTTTGCTGTTTTCTTCCAGTTGTTTATTAGCTTCAAAAAACTACTAATTACAGGATGCAGTCTTGAATATGTTCAGAGGCTTTTTGATAGTCTTAGTCAGTTCTAAGCAAAGAGTCGTAATAGGCTTCACCTGTTTTCGGTTTCGGAGATCGAAGAGATGAAATGTTCAAGACAAGTGCATGTTATTAGAAACAGTACCATCAATACGTGCCCACCTAGTTTTTGCCCCGTTTGCTTTCAGTTGGTTTCGGAATTTTCTTGTACTCAAAATTGTAAATGTCAATCTTTTCCTGCAGCATCTGTACAAACAAACCAGACAAATATCTTTATAGGGAATTGTGAACTGGAGCAAATTAGTGCTAATGTCACCAATGGAGTAATTAGTTCAAGACTCTTGGAGCTATAGAAAGGTTATGGCCCAAGAAGGCATTGCGTTTCTACTCAAGATTCTAATATCGTTTATACTAAAAATCAAAGCTGGTTAAATCATGGACCTTGCAGCAGTTGAGAATTTTCGTTGGTTATTCCACTTAGTTCATGCGATAGACAACCACCATCCTATCAATAATAAGATAGAATTATAGCTAAATGTGCCCATATATCTGAACCTATTTTATCTTACAGCACAACCCGGATCAAAATACTGAACCCTGGTTACCTATAAAGCCTAACAGATCAAATCCAAAAAAGATAAACCCCATGAATCTTAAAACTATACGCGTCCGAAATCCCTATAAACTTCAAGTCCCATCACCTCAAACCCTCATTGGTTGCAATATGAGGCAATGGTTTGAGGGATAAGGGATTGATGGGTGGAATTCTTAGAAGGATGATTGCGATATAAAACTTATTACATAATCAGCATAGTTGTAGTTATGAGAGATGGAAGAAAAAGGGAGGTTATTGAGATTTGAGAGCAAGGTTGTGAAAAACAACAATGCAGCGGAGCTGGCTTGCGGAGGAGGGCTTCAGAGATACGGTTGCAGAGCTGTGGGGTGGCTGGCACCCTGAGGGCTCGGTTGTCTCTCGATTCACGCCTAAGTTGAGATTAATGAGAGCATTCCTGATAAAATTTGGGAGAGATGTCAAAGCAAGGCCAAGGGTCAAAAGGGAGGAGGCGCAAGCTGGAGTCTCACGGCTGGACGGATTGGACGATGAGAGAGATCTCAACCATGAGGAACTGACAGAGAGGCTGAGACTGTTAGAAGAGATTCTGATGGAAGACAGAAAACAAGAGATGGAACGGAGACAAAAATCCAGACAAAAATGACTAAAGGAGGGGGATGCAAATACCATATTTTTTCATTTTGTTGCCTCTGGGAGAAGAAGAAGAAACTACCTACAGAAGATTGAGATGGTATCGCGGTTTCGGGGGAGGCGCAGCTTGGCTCAGCCTTGTGGGGTCACTTCCTAGAGGCTTCGAGAAAGAGAAGGGGGGTTGGCTGGGCGCATTGTTTTAAAAAGCGCCGCCTCGAGGCGCAAAGGCGTACGCCTCGAGGCGAGGCGCAGCAATTTCGCCCTGAGGCGCACGCCTCAGGTTCTCTGGGTGGGGCGTGCGCCTTGACTTGGCGTGAGGCGCTCGAGGCGCGAGGCGCTCGAGGCGAGGCGGAGGCGTAAGCCTCGAGCCATGAGGCCTTTTTTTTACATTTTTGGTTATGTGCTTTGCACTTGACCTTATTTTTTTGTTAGCATTATATTTTTTATGTTTGTATTTTTGTTTACATGTTAACCCTTGCATATTTCTATATATAGCTCCATGCAAAGAGAAGAGATCGCTTGAAACAAGCGAAGTTTAATGATCTTGTATACTTCATGTTCAATTTATCATACATCTACACATACTAGTTCTATTACACACGGATTTGAGTTTGAATTGTAATAAATGTTTTATATTAGTTGCAAGTTTGCAAACTTGATGTTGTTATTTGGTTGTATAAGTTGTGAATCTTAGAATAGTTATCGCATATATGAAGAAGCAAGGATGCAAATAAACACGTGAATTAAAATAATTATTACATTTGATTGTGAATAGCAAAATAAAAATAACATCTTTAGTAAAAAAAAATCGCCGGCGGCGCTGCCCCCACACCCCCGCAGGGGGGAGCGCACCTGCTCCCCCTAGACCCCCCCACAGGCTCGCTGACCGGGCAGCGAGACCCCCGTCTTATTGGGTTATGATATGGCAGGAGGGGGATGCATATGACGGTTCTCTAACAATATCCAACATGACAAATGGTTGGGATTCAAGGTGTGTTAGTATTTTTTACTTCATACACTAAAAATTATGGTTCCTATTATACTTTAGTATTAAGTATAGACTTTAATTCAATACTCATACAGAATTATTGAAGTTGGAGTTGGAACTTGATATTCCATATATTAGTGCCTTTTTTTGAATTACAATGCCTTCATTGCTTATGTATTGCATCTCTTATTAGTGTTAAACTATTCTTGAATGTATTTTTGGGAACATTTAATATTATCATATATTTTTTCAATGTATTTTCCTTTAATTTTATTTTTTTTTCCAAAAAATTGAGGCTTACGCCTCGACCGCCTCGAGGCTTACGCCTCGCCTCGATTTCAGGGAAAACGCCTCGAACCGCCTCGCGCTTTTTTAAACCTTGGCTGGGCGTGGTCCGGGAGAGGGGTGATGACCATTTCTGACGCACAGGCTGAGAGGTTCTAGTAGCACCTTTTTGCTTAGAAGAGGTGAAGACTGCGGTTTGAGGGTTGAATGCGGATGACTCACCTGGTCTGGACGGATTCCCGATGCTTTTCTATCGAGAGTTCTGGGAACTGCTGAAAGAGGAGATTATGGAGGTGCTTCTTGAATTCAGGGAAGGAAATAGAGGCTTTGAAAAGGTGGAACGGGCTCTGTTGTTCCTTCTCCCGAAGAAGGAGACTCTGACGAGGGTTGAGGATCTCAGACCAATCACGCTTTCCAATGCGCTACACATGATTCTCGCTAAGGTTCTGGCGAACCGTTTGAAGGTGGTTTTGGTCTCGATAATTCTACAAGGGCAATCGACATTCATCCCGGGACATCAGATGGTAGACGGTCTGGTCATGACAACATAGATTTGCCTCGAGTGGAAGCAATCCAAGAAGAAGGGGGTTCTGTGGAAAATTGACTATGCCAAAGCATATAACTGCGTCGACTGGAACTTCCTATGGGTGCCCTTGTAGAGGAGAGGCTTCCCAGACTCTTGGGTGGCGTGGATGAAGCGATGTATTACCACCTCCTCCCGCTCGGTCTTGGTGAACGGAAAGCTGGAGGGTGGCTTCTTTCAGCCAGAAAGGGGGGTCCGACAAGGGTATTCGTTGGCCCCTTTCTTATTTGTGTTGGTAGCAGACGCTTTGGCAGTCATGTTCAAGCAGGCGATGGAGGCCGATTGGTGCGTTGGCTTCAAGATGGAGGATATATCTATTCATATACTATAATAGGTGGATGACTCGATACTCTTCATGGATGGATCGGAGGAGCAGATTATCGATATTTTCAGCGGCCTCTCTGGATTGGAGGTTAACTGACAAAAATCGGCGGTCAATGCTTTTGGGATGGAGGAAGTTGATATCGCAAAAATTTCTGGACAGATTAGTTGCCCTTTAGGGTACATTCCTATCTCGTACCTGGGATTACCGTTGGTGGCTGGCGGGTTGAAGAACTCAGACTGGGAAGTGGTGCTGCAGAGGATGGAGCAAAGGCTGACTGAATGGAAGGATGTCACTCTATCGAGGGGAGGGAAGTTGATTCTCCTTAAGCATATCCTATCGGTCATCCCGGTTTTCTTCTTCTCTGTTTGTTTGATGCTGGTAGGGGTGTGGAAAAAGGTGGAGGCCTTAATGAGAAGGTTCTTGTGGTCAGACAGTAAGCAGCAAAGTTCGGGAATGCACCTGGTGAAATGGGAAGTGAAGAAGGGGCGTAGTGCTGGAGGCCAACAAGGCACTTTTGGCGAAGTAGGTGATCCAAATCTGGGACCCTTCTGGCTCGTTGGTCCCCAGGCTAGTGAGGAAGATTTATGGCATTCGGGGGGAACTGGTGGCTAGGAGAACACGTTATGAGTCCCTTCTCTGGGCCGAGATCCGAGAGGCACTGCCTTTGGTTTCTCATAAGATGCGCCCAAAGATAGGGGATGGGCGTATTTTCAGGTTCTGGCGCGACGACTAGACGAGCGAGGGAGCTCTGAGAGATAGGTATCCTAGATTGTTTGTTTTGGCAGTGTCTAGGAAGACCTTTGTCGCGCAGGTGGCAGATTCGGACACGTGGTCGGCAACCTTCATATCTAATCTATCGGATCAACGGTTAGAGGAGTATGTCAGATTGCATGAGGATCTACGTTCGTTGGGCGACCTAGAGCAGGGTTTAGACCATTTTGTGTGGGCGGGCAAGCATTTCTCGGTTAAGCATGCGTACGAGGAACAGGTGACTATAGAGGACATTCAGGATCGGGATTTGTGCCAAGATATGAAGATAGTTTGGGCAGCTAGGCTATCATGCAGGATCGTCGCCTTCTTATGGTGCTTGAGAAGGGACCGCGTATGCGATAAAGCGTGGAGGGGGGAGGATCTTTGGTGCTATTGACACCCTCTGCGACAGATGCCACGTGATGGAGGAGGACCTGGATCATCTCTTCTTCATGTGCCCGTTGTCGGCATAGGTCTGACAGGCGGTGGGGATCCAGTGGGTGGCAAAGGACCGAGCGGACGCTTTCTGGAGGTCTGTTCGAGAGATGGGGAGCAGATCCTTGGACGATTGCTTCGAACCTTTTGCGGCTCTCTGGAAGATTTGGTTGGGGAGGAATGACGTGGTGTTCAAGAATCAAAGTTTTTACTCAGAAAATGCAGTAGTGCACTGTAAAGCTTTGTATAACTCATGGGTTGCCAGGTAATGTATTTCAAAATCTATTAATGAAACAGCTGATGCGTGACTCCTGTCGGGAGCTCACCCTCTATTTTATCAAAAAAAAACAATGCAGATCAGGAAGGTTTCTACGTGGTTTCCCTAAAATGGAAACATCAAGATATAAGCTTCAGAAGGTAGAGGCATAAGCCTCGTTTTCTTATAGAAAATATCAAAATTCAACGAGTATTTATAAGTACTGCATTTTTTTGCTAAACCGTGAAATACCGAATAGAATAGAGGAAATTGTCGCAAACTACAAAATAACGAAGAAGCAAGAATTTTATAAGTGAAGCTAAGTCTAAAGCTTACAAAGTTTTGTACAAAAATCTTAACTCTAAAGAGGGCCAAAAGGATATATTCAGATTAGCAAAAGCAAGAAAAAGAAAGATCAAAGATCTTTCTCAAACGAAATGTGTTAAGTATGAGGATAGGACCATTACTAGTTACTTAAAAAGATATAGAGACTAGATGGAAGCAATATTTTCAGAAGCTTTTCATTAGGGAAGGAAATAAAGAAATCACTTTGCGAGATCTAACTAGTAGTGGAAGTTACATGAATCGAGCAAGCTATAGACGAATACAAAGGAATGAAGTAGATGAAGCTTTGAAGGTTATGAAACTTGAGAAAGGTGTACAAAAGTATACATAATTCTAAGTGAACGCTGCTTGATTTGGCTCACACATTTGTTTAATATTATTTGACGAAACAAGAAAATGGATGAAGCTATCGAGGAGAAGCATAGTGGTGCCTCTTTATAAGAATAAAGGAGACATTCAAATTGTTCGAATTACACAGAGGTATCAAACTGATGAATCATACTATGAAAATTTGGAAATGTGTGATCAAAAAAAGGTTGTGACAAGTTTCCAAAGTAACAAACAATCAATTCAGATTCATGTTAGGTCGCTCAACTATTGAAGTTATCCACTTGAGGAGAATGGAGATCTAAAGAGCTAAAAGGAAGTACCTCCATATGATTTTTATTGATTTGGAGAAGATTTTTTCAATCTCATGGGAGATATTGTGGAGTTTGGAAAAGAGAAAAGTATATGTCATATATATTAACATTATAAAGGATATGTATGATGGGGCTTCATCTTGTGCAAGAATCTAGCATGGGAGACTACTTTGACATTAGCATCGGTATGGTTCAGTTTTGAGTCCATTCCTTTTTACTTTGATTACGGACAAGTTGACTAGTCACATTCAGGATGAGATACCTTAGTGTATGTTGTCCGCCGATTATATTGTGCCGATTGATGAGATTAGAGATGAAGTAAATAGGAAGCTTGAAATATGAAGACATGCCTTAAAGACTAAAGGATTTCATATAAGTATGGCTAAGACTGAATGAGTGCACATTTGATGGAAGCAATGGTGATGGAATCTATGTAAAGATTGGAGAGGATAACATTCAAAAGATCTTTTAGAAACTTAGGTTCTATTTTGTAATATGATGAGAAAATCTTAGGTTCTATTTTGTAATATGATGAGAAAATCAATGGAGATGTTACTCATATGATAAATGCATATTGGTTTAAGTGGGGAGGAGCATCTACTGGTCTATATGACAAGAAAATTCCTTAGAAAATCAAAGAAAAATATTACAAAGCAACCGTGAGACCTGCTGATGCAGATGAGAATTTGCAACGGATGAAAAATAAATTTTAACAGTGGAAATACTTTAGAAAAAAGAAAGTGGAAGAAGGGAAAAACTCGTCGGATGCGAGAGATTTTGTGAAGAAATCGAAGATCACGTGGAGGGAAAAGAGAGAAAGGAAGGAGAGATATGAGATAAATCTCAAATTTTGATTGACTCTGAATTCCATTAAACACTAGACTATCATCCTCTTTACATAGGAGGGGAGGGATTATAAAAATAGAAAGCGAATAAATAATCCTAACTTATCATAATTGACTCTAAATATCTCTAACCGACCAACTAACCAACTAATTTGATTTGAGATCGCATGTGATATCTTTATTTAAGATAAAATTACAACATACTCAATAAAATGAACTCGGCCGAATTTAATTAACATACGAAAAATAGAGCCATATTTATTAGTTTCATGTTGCATCAACTCTCTACGCTTTAAAAAACCCATCTCTTGATGAGTTGCTTTGCCTTGAGTAGCAATGTACTGAAGTCCGTGTGGAAAGAAGAAATAAGGTGCATGTAGCGGGATCCAAGTCGTTGTCGTGGCCCTCGTGGAATCAGCATCAAATCGAAGAGGATGATGATCGAAGAACTGATGTGGCACGTGTCGAGGCATCCATGTCATAGCAGAGATTCTCACAGAGTCGGTGTGTATGAAAATTTGGTGTGGCATCTTCACAGGTGGAATTATGGAATAGGAGGAGGCCATGACTGATAAAAGCTACCAGATTGTGAAGGGAGATGCGAGTAAAGTATCTAGCCTCCATGTACTTATATAGGGAGGTCTATTATCTAATATTCCTAACCCCAATAGGAATATCGATAGGATTAAGATTGAATTGCCCATTTCCTTTTTCAGCATTCTGTTTGTAATTTTTTGGATGACGTGTATGCAAAATCCCTATCCCTTCACAAGAAAAACTCACATTTGCCTTATTCTTCATTTTAACCTTTTTATAAATAATTTTAGATGGGGGACTTGAGAATAATATTCCAAATTGATTTATGACCTATTCTTAGAGAGCAAGTAGCCGCCCAACCACGGGTCATCTCCTTCTCCTGCAAGAGTTTGGATGCACCCAACTCGTGGGCGGTGGCAAGTCTTGCCGTAAGAGTGGTGCCAAACCTTACATCAACAACAAGATGAGCTAAGGTGACGGTGGTTGACTTTGAAGCACGCACGATGGTAGCGGTCTTGACCACAACAGCGAGGGCGAAGCGTTAGTTGTAAGCTCCACCATCGGCAACAGAAGTGATGGTTGCGGGGTTGGGTTTCAATCATGCGAAGCAGCAGATGGCGGTGCTGAGGGCAAGAGGTTGCATGTTCCGCGATAGAAAGTGGAGGTGTTGTTTCGGGGGCGAAAGGGGGTTGTAGCAGTGTTCGGGGAGTTCTTTTGGTGACGGAGGAGGCCTGTAGCGGGGCAGGGGAGTCTCCAGAAGTGCGGGGGTGGCGTAGGGGACCTGCGAGGGGCTGCAGGTGTTGGTGGAGTCGATTCCACCACTGTGGAATCATGTCGGACAACAATTTTGGATGGCTACGGAGGTGGAAACAGATCTGGAATCGGGATCGACAGCAATGGCAGCATTGTTGGGGAAGGGAGAGGAGGTTTAGGAACCTCCTAGACATCAACTTCAGGTGGTTGTAGCGTCACAGATGGTGGTGGAGTTGACCCAACGATGCTCAGGGTCTGAAAATCTATAGCTAACTCCAGTAGACTCGACTGAAATTCAAGCAATATGGACATTGACTCTTTATTGTAGGCTTCTTCAGCTTGTCGTTTACGATCCATCAAACGAGTCTTTCGTTGTGTGCCTGCGTAAACATGTGTGTGGATCGTCATATCATGAGTACGATCTAAGGGCTGATACCAATTGATGCAGATGAAAATTCACAACAGTGAAAAATAAATTTTAATAGTAGAAATACTTGATGGAGAAAAAAAGAGGGTGGAAAAAAGAGAAAAACCCGTCGAATGTTAGGGGTTTTGGAAAGAGGAAGCGTGAAGATCGCATGGAGGGAGAAGAGAGAAGGGGATGAGAGATATGAGATAAATCTCAAAATTTTGGTTGACTCTAAATTCCATCAAACACTAGACTAACATCTCCTTTATATAGGAGGGGAGGTTTACAAAAATAGAAAGCGGATAAATTTTCAATTTCTAACTTATCATAGTTGACTTTAAATATACTCTAAATATCTCTAACCGACTAACTACTTATTATAACTGACTAACTGAATTGGTTTGAGATCACATGCGATCTCTTTATTTAAAATAAAACTGCAACGGACTCAATAAAATTAACTCGACCCACATTTAATTAACGGACAAAAAAGAAAGCATTGTTCATTTGTTTCACGCTGCATCACATGTTATCCTCTACGGATTTGAATGTTGGCATGTAAACCATAGATATATGCAGAGAATGACAGTACCAGAAATGAATATGCTAAGGTGGATGTGTGGTCATACACAAATAATCAGATTCGGTATGATGCAATCAGAAAAAAGTTGATGAAGCTCTCATAAAGGATAAAATGAGAGAAAACTGCTCAAGATGGTTTGACCATTTGCAAAAGAGGTTGGTTGATGCACCAGATAGAAGATGCAAGATTTGGGATGTTGAGCCAGCTACGAAAAGGCGAGGAAGGCCTAAGAAGTGTTGGAATGAGACCATCTGAATGGATCTTAGTTATTTGGATCAAAGCTTGATTGAATCAAGGAAATTTTGAATGGCGACAAAGAATCCATGTGGTCGACCCTACTTAATGTGGGAAAAGACTTTGTTTCTTTTGTAAACTGCGAAATATCAAATATATACAATAGCTCAAAGCTGATAGATTGGCAGTAAGTAAGCATAAGAAACTGATATGACACAACTGCCTAAAGTTAACTTTATAATCATAGTTTAAAGTAGATACTAATAAAATCCAGTATATATATAGTAAACAATAAAAAATAACTATATAATTAATTCAAAAGTTTCTAGTTTCATGTGTAGAAGTCAAAGCAAATAAAAATATATTATCACAACCAATATTGTTTAACTAATTCAAAGATCAAATAAGACCGGACACTCAAACCATCGCTAAAATCAACACTAAATAGTGTACAACCAACTATTAATTCGGTTGATTGATATCAGGAATATAGAAAATAGATTCTTATTTCTACAAGAATTATCAACATCACAGAATTATCAATTATTTCTACAAGAATTACTAAATACTATATAGTAAATACTATAGTAGTAATTAATGTGCAAAATAAACAATTGTTAGAAGTGTAGTATCATAGGCCAGGTTTTGGAGTACAAAACATCTCCAAAAATAGGACTTTATGCCTTTTTTATAAGGGATTTTTACCCGGCAGACCCTACAATCTTTTGCAATTACCGCTACGACCTCTGAAACATCCTAATTCCTCCCCCGACCCTGTAAAGTTGCTAACTCTTACCCTACAGACCCTGCGGTTAAGACTCGTTAATTGACCCGTTAAAATTAACCAGATTCCATTATATTCATTTATATTATACCCATTTTGTTTGTTGAATTTACGTTAATTGCCACTCCCTCTCTCCCTCCTCCTTTTCCCCACCGTCCAACACCCAGCACCTCCTCCCGCCACCGCCCCCCTCCCCGACCTCGACCTCGTCGTTCCCGACCTCCGCCCTCGCCCTTCACCTCCAGATCCCCCGCCTCCCGTCGCTCGAGCGCTCCCCTCCGGCCCCCGCGGCGCAAAGGACCTCGCACCCGCAACCCCTGGCTCCCGGCGCTCGAGCCCCCTGGCTCCTGTCGCTGGAGGCCGGGCCTCCGCTGCTGGAGCCCCCCGCAGCCCCTGCCTCCTGCCGCGTCGAGCCCCCGGCCGCTGGAGCTGCCCGCCCGCCACCCCCTCCCCCCGGGCCTCCGCTGCTGGAGCCCCCCGCAGCCCCTGCCTCCTGCCGTGTCGAGCCCCCGGCCGCTGGAGCTGCCCGCCCGCCACCCCTCCCCCTGGGCCTCCGCCGCGCAAAGCCTCCGTGCGATGGAGCCCCCACCCGTCGCCGCTGCCTCTTCGCCCCCAGCCACCGCTGCTGCTTCGTGCCCCGCGCGATGGAGCCGCCCCCAATCTTTTCTCCTTACTCAGCCCGCCCCCTCCGCCGCAACAGGTGTCGCCGCCGGCACCTCCGCCATCCTCTCGCCCTCGCCCAGCCCCATCCCCCACCGCCGCAATCGGCGCAGCCATCGGCACCACCCCCAGCGTATCCACCTCGCCCAGTCCCGTCCCCTCCTCCGACACCCACCGCAACTGGTGTCGTCACGTAGGACAGATCTGTCAACAAAGTACATGCGAGCGTCCTCCCGTTGGCAGGATTTTTTTTCTATTTTGGCTAATCCTAATCCCAGTCGTTGGATGGTAAACCGGTTAGGTTAACTCAAGACTAACTCAAGTATTTGACTCAAATATAGTTAAAATTGACGGCAGGGTTTGTTGGGTAAGACGGAGCAAGTTTACGAGGTCGGGGGAGGAATTACGATGTTTCAAAGGTCGTAGCGGTAATTGCAAAAGATTATAGGGTCTGCCGGGTAAAAATCCCTTTTTATAATAAGGCGGTGAATCATGACCGCATCAGCATCTCACCAACTCGACGCGGTTGGAAGAAATGAGTGTGTTCTTTATTCCACAAACCCTAGGCTCTCTTATATAGGAGAGGCGCCTATGGATAAATTACAGAAAGAGAGTTCATAAGAAGAAAGAAAATAAGAAACAATACAAAAATAACGTAACCGCATAACATAACATATATCTCTATACTCCCCCTCAAGATGGAGCATAGATGTCGATCATGCTCAGCTTGGACGAGCACTTCTGGAATGGTCCTCTAAGTATAGCCTTGGTGAAAATATATGCAGTCTGGTCCCCTTAGCTGACATGAGATGTGGAGATTGTAGAGACCGATATTATTATATGTTACGTACCTTTTCATAATTTCTTTATTGTTCTCTGGACTACTATGTATTTTACACGTAAGGCCTCTCCCTATATAAGAGAGGCTAGGGTTCCTTTGAATATTAGATTGCTCGTTTTTCCCAACATGGTATCAGAGCCAAAACCCTAGGCTCTTCCACCCGCCGCCCCCCTCCCCCCCCCTCGTTTTTCTCTCGCCGCTACCGGCCCCTCGGCCGGTTTTGGTCCAGGCCCCCGCCTCCGCCTCTGGTCTAGGTTTTCCGGGTCCGGCCCCATCTCCCTGCCACCGCCTGTCAGGGCCGGTCCCAGCCCTTGCTCCAAGCGCCGCCATCTCACCGGCTTAGCTGTAGCCGGCATCAGCCCCCTCCCGACGCTTCAGCCGTAGTCGCCTTCTTCGTCGTATCCATGGATTTGGGTGTGTAACGTCTACATACACGCTCAAATCCTATGCCGTTCGTGTAGACACATGTCTCTTTGTCTACAAACCCTAGTACTTCATCTCCAACGTTATGTCAGACTCCAAGGTTGATATGCCCTCCATAGGCACGTTCAAAGGTCCCGCGCCGATAGTGAAGATGGAAGGAACGAATTATGAGCTCTGGGCGATGCGATTCATGAGTCTCATGAAGTCAAACAGTAAGAAGCATATTCTTATCGAGGAAGAGCCGGCAGAGAATACAGGGATATATGCCTCGTGGGAGGCTGATGATTCATATGCCAAGGTTTGGTTGTCAGGCATACTATCGATGGAGATTGCCAATGATGTCCTCCATCAGCCCACTGCCAAGGCAATGTGGGATATTTTGGCTGCAACGTATTCCCAAGTGCGGAATGAGACCAAGATGTTACAGGTTCAGCATGATATATTCACGATAAAGCAGAACGGCAGACCACTTCACTCCTTGTACACGTCCCTGAGAGGGATGTTCGAGAAGTTATACAGTACCATTCCACTCACAACGATTCCTGAGCAACAGAAGATATTTCGGAATGCCACCATGGTGGGCGTTCTACTTGCAGCCCTAGATCCTGAGTACGAGGTCGCACGCTCTCAGATTTTGGCCGATGCAGTTATTCCTCTAATAGAGGATGTTTACCGGAGGCTCAGTCGCATATCAGTTTCTTCCAGCTCATCTACTCCACCCTCATCGGCGATGGCAGTATCGCGTGGGAGAGATGGTCAGTTTTCGGGTCGTGGACGTGGACCCCATGGTAGGGGTGGTCGCTTTCGTCAGCCATGTCCGTACTGTCACCATACAGGCCACTCGGAGGATACATGCTACTCTAAGCATGGGTTCCCAGCATCAACGCGTGTAGCCGAGCATGCTCTGCCCCAGTCAGCATCTAATGCAGACAATCGTTTCGACGAGCTGTGGCACGCCTACGTGATATTATGCCACAATCATCTGTTGATTCTTCTGGTGGACCTTCAGATGTTGCTGCTACAGCTTCTGCCAGTTCCTCTGCTGCCGCTAGTACCTCAGGTAGTGCTACTGCATTTATGTCTTGTCATGATATATCTGACTGGATTATAGATTCTGGTGCCACACATCACCTCTGCCGAGATCGAGAGAGACTTGAATCCTACAGGGACATTCCCCATGACCGTTCAGTACAAATCGCAGATGGTACTCATTCCCCCCTAGTTGGACAGGGGGAGGTCTTCTTATCTGCTTCTATGAGTCTACAGAATGTTCTACATGCTCCTCAGTTCTCCATGAACCTGTTGTCTATTAGTTAAATTACGAAGGATTTGCACTGTCGTGCTATATTTGACCCCTCTTCTCTTATTTTTCAGGACATACTAACGGGCAGGGTGATTGGCTGTGGCTCTGAGCAGAATGGTATGTATCGGCTGGTCCGAAATTCTTATGCTGCCATCTCTTCTCATTCCGTCGGACCAGTATCTCCGTGCATCTGGCATCTTCGCTTTGGTCATCTCCCGCTCCAGAAAATGAGACATCTTCTGCCTCAGATCTCTCCCAGGTCTTCCTTTCGTTGTGAAGCGTGTCAGTTGGGAAAGCATCATCGGTCTAGCTTTCCTAGTCGTCAGAGTCGGAGCAGTAGCTCCCCGTTCGAGTTGTTACACATTGATATTTGGGGTCCGAGTCGTGTACCCGATCATCAGGGATACAGGTTCTATCTGGTTGTAGTGGATGATTTCTCTCGTGTATCTTAGGTCTTTCTTTTAAAGAATAAATCTGAAGCAGGAGATGTGATTAAAAATTTGATTAATGAAGTACAGAATGTTTTTTCGTATACTGTCAAATATGTTCGTACAGATAAGATAATGCTCTAAAATTCTGCACACGGTCTCTCTCTCAGTTCCTCTCGTCAAGGGGCATTATTCACCAAACTACTTGTGCTTACCCATCTCAGCAGAATAGCGTGGCAGAAAGAAAGTACCGTCATCTTCTTGACATTACTCGAACTCTCCTTATTCAGAGTTGTGCTCCTATCTCTTTCGGGGAGGATGTTGTTCTTACAGTTTGCTACCTGGTCAATCGTATGCCGTCATCTGTCCTCGATGAGAAAATTCCTCTTTCTATCATTTTTCCTGATAAGGAATTATTCTCACTTACTCCCCGTGTCTTTGGTACTGTTGCATTTGTTCATTTCCTGACTCCTGGACTTGACAAACTCTCTCCTAGAGCTGTCAAGTGTGTCTTTGTTACTCTCAGACTCAGAAGGGCTATCGTTGTTATGACCCCCTCAACAAGAAATACTTTGTCAGTGCTGATGTCACGTTCTTTGAGTCTGATATGTATTTTTCCACTGCAGGTGACAGGTTGGTACCATCCACTACCAACGATGATGTCTATGTTCCTCCACCTCCTAGTTGGAGTTCACATAAGTCCACTCGTGCTCCAGTTACCACGTCATTGTCACCACCACCACCTCCACCACCACCACCTCCACAACCTCCTATTCCACCTTTACCAAAATTTTATACGCGTCGGTCAGGTCCTTCTCAGGCTACACGTCAGACATCCATCACGCCTCAGGTATGTTCATATGGCATTACTACTGACGGGTCAGATATGGTACATGTGCAGGATTCTTCATTGCAGGAGGAGACTACACCATCCAGTATAGTGGACGATGATCTTGATATTCCTATTGCTATCAAGAAGCAAAAGCGAACGTGTGCATCTTATCCCTTTGCTTCCCAAGTGTCTTTTCATCGCCTCACAGGCGACTTTCAACGGTTTGTTGTAGCTTTGTCTTCCGTGGACATACCACGGACCTATCAGGAAGCTATGAAGATTGATTGCTGGCGAATGGCTATGGAAGACGAGATGCGTGCCTTACAGTCTCGTGGCACATGGAGCTTGGTTATTGCTCCTCCTGATGCATCCATTGTTAGTTGTAAATGGGTATTCACAGTTAAATACCACGCTGATGGCAGTCTAGATCGATACAAGGCACGGCTGGTCGCGCGAGGTTTTACACAAACCTATGGCGTGGACTATATGGATACATTTTCTCCGGTGGCTCGTCACTCTACTCTTCGCATTCTCTTATCAGTTGATGTGGTACGTGACTGGATTATATCTCAACTTGATGTCAAGAATGCCTTCTTGTATGGAGATCTGCATGAGGAAGTCTACATGCAGCAGCCACCAGGGTTCACTGCTGAGGGGGAGAAGCATATGGTGTGTAGACTTCACAAGGCAGTTTATGGCCTCAAATAGAGCCCAAGGGCGTGGTTCCAGAAGCTTTCCCATTTGATTGAACGATAGGGGTTCAAAAGATCGAATGCAGACCACCCGTTGTTTATTCAGAAGTCTTCTGCAAGTACGATTGTCATCATGGTCTATGTTGATGATATTTTGGTTACAGGAGATGATGTTCAGGGAATATAAAGGACAAAAGCTTTTCTAGGCCGTCAGTTCGTCACGAAGTGATGCAGCGTAAAAAAGGAAATATAGGGCTGCATTTATTTAAATTTATCCGTCAATTTTATTTACGTTTATTTGAGTTGTCGTATTTTTAATTAAATAAACGAGATCGCCTGTGGTGTCAAATAATTAGTTATAGATTTGAATTTCAAAATTAGTCAGTTAATTACTTAGAGTCAAATTAGGATAATTAGTTTTTAATTTGAATTGAGTTTCTATTTTTGTAATCTCATCCCTCTTATATAAAGGGATGACAGGCTAGAGTTTTAATCAGTTCAGTAATTTATAAAATTGAGATTTATTCTCTATCCCCTCTCCTTCTCCTTCTCCCTTGTCGTGGTCTACACGACTTCTCCTCTCCATCCCCTCGTGTTCCCGACGAGCATTCTTCTTCTCAACCCCTCTATTTCTTCTCCACCTTAAATTCCACCGCTCAAATTTTATTTCCCGCCATCGCCGAAATCCGATTTGCATCAATTGGTATCAGAGCAAGGCATCTAGGTTGATGCGGATTGGTTTTCGGCGACAGCGGAAAATAAAATATTAGACGGTGGAATATTGGTGGAGAAAAGGAGAGATTGGGAAGAAGAAAAACTCGTCGGTAACGAGGGGTTGAAGAAGAAGAAGCGCGGGAGATCGCGTGGGGAAGGAGGAACGAGAGAGAGATAGAGAGAATAATTCTCAATTTTGATTCATAATTGACTGCCTAAAAATGATGGACTACCATCTCTCTATATAGGAGAGATGATTTACAAAAATAGTAAATAATTTAAAATTGACAACTAATTTTATCCTAATTGACCTCTAATTACCTTAATCGGACTCTAAATTATTCAATTGACCCAAATTATATTTAAAATCTACGAAATAAACGTTGAGATCACAGGCGATCTCAATTATTTAATTAGACCAATGCGACTACTAAAAACGTAAATAAAATTGACTACTAGTTAATTAAATAAATGTGACCCTATAATTTGGGGTCATGCTGCATCAACTCTCCACCACTTTAAAAATTCGGCTCCTGACGAATTGATTGATCTTCGGCTCGTCGATGGAGAATCTTAATTGGTTGATCCAATTTGCATTCTTTTCAACGTTACGTTTGTAGTTCTTTTCCACCAAGGGGTATGACTGCAATTGTTCTACCCCTTCATCCAAAAGATGGCCACAATATAGTCTGATTTGCAATTGGGTCTTTCTGCAAATATGGATTTTGGGAAAAAAATTTCTGCAATTTTTCCCAATCAAACTCCTTTCCCACCAACCATGGGATTGAGATCCCGTAACATACGCCCCTTCGGTTAGGGCTTGGCAGGGCGTCGGGTGCATCTCGCGCGGATGGAGACGGCGGCTCCGCAAGGGTTGGGGTGGCATTGCGATGCGCAGATGGGGGTGCGGCCAGGGCAGGTGCCTGTGCGCGGTCGGGTCGCAGTTGGAGTCGAGGCGGCGCGGGATGGTGGCACGCGATGGCACCGGGGCGAGTGGTCGGGCGACCGCACAGAGATGGCGCGGAGGTGAAGCGCCGTTGCGCGCGGTCTTGCGCGGGGGGCCTGCGCGGAGACACGCCACCAGGGGCGAGGGCGAGATCTGGCGCGCGTGGCTGGGGGTCGTGGGGCGCTCTGATGTGGCGCAAGGGTGACAGGCGATGGGCGACCAGGGGCTTGGAGGACCGCGCAACCTCACGGGGAAGTGCTCGGGCTGTGGCTGGGCGCGCACAATAGCGAGAGAGGTGCGGTGGGCGGAGCGCGAGGAGAGGCGCAGCTCGCGGTGGGCCGCATGGCGGGGAGGCGGGCGGCCTGGAGGGGTTGCTGGAGTGGTGGGAGGTGCCGCTGGGGGTGCGGTGAGGGGCTGGATGGCCCGAGGGACCGTCGTGGGGGTTGGGGTTGCCATCGAGGACGCCGTAGGTGATGAGGGCATCTGAAAACTCCTTGACAGCCACTGTTTCTTCATTTTCCTCTTCTAAAACGGTCTGGACAGCGGCCGGATCTTCAGTTACGGCGACGTTTTCTTCGTCAAAACTCGCGGTAGCGGCTTCAACGGATGGCGGCTTTGATTGGGCATCGCGGTAGGCCTCAAAGTAGGCCATTAAGTTCCGAGACATGGACTGGAGGTTGTTCTGCAAGTCACGTATCATGTCCCCCGTCTCTTTGAAGGTGGCGTCGATGGTGGAGATGGCTCGTCGTGTTTGTTCGGACGAACGATGATGTCGGTGCGAGCGCCGGGACGGATCGTTAGATCGTGAGGACGATCTAAATGCCATGCTCTGATACCAATTGATGCAGATTGGTTTTCGGCGACAGCGGAAAATAAAATATTAGACGGTGGAATATTGGTGGAGAAAAGGAGAGATTGGGAAGAAGAAAAACTCGTCGGTAACGAGGGGTTGAAGAAGAAGAAGCGCGGGAGATCGCGTGGGGAAGGAGGAACGAGAGAGAGATAGAGAGAATAATTCTCAATTTTGATTCATAATTGACTGCCTAAAAATGATGGACTATCATCTCTTTATATAGGAGAGAGGGTTTACAAAAATAGTAAATAAATCAAAATTAACAACTAATTTTATCCTAATTGACCTCTAATTACCTTAATTGGACTCTAAATTATTTAATTGACCCAAATTACATTTAAACTCTACGAAATAAACGTTGAGATCACAGGCGATCTCAATTATTTAATTAGACCAATACGACCGCTAAAAACGTAAATAAAATTGATTACTATTTAATTAGATAAATGTGGCCCTATAATTTGGGGTCACGCTGCATCATAGGTCGTCCTCACGATCTGGCGATCCCTCTCGGCAATCGCGCAGAAAGTCCAACGGATCTCGCCCCAACGACCGTGCATGGCGTGCTGAGATTAGACAAACACTGTCGAATATGCTCCAAGTTCTGTCGCGGAATAGAGAATCATTAACGCAACAAATACAAGGACTCATCACCAAAAGAGATGTTGAAACTTTCGTCCAATTTCCTGATGAAGAGAGCTAAGAAAACTGCACCGTCAACGACGATTCGCTCGCTGTCCAGGTATATTCTGACTCGCAAAAGCTGCAAGAATTGATCGACACCCCATTTGCGACCTTCGCACAAACCTCTCCTGCCCCACCCCTGTCGCCAACATCTTCCACCACCTTCCCCCCGACCCCAGCAGCACAAGCCTCCACCCCAGCCCCTCCAGCCCTCATCCTCGTGCTTCCCCTTTCCCCCACCGTACCACCAGCAACCCCACCCCTCGCACATCCGAACCCCCACCATTCCCCGGACCGCCGCCTCCCGATTCACAACCCCATCTTCCTCCCGCCGCCCCCTGTACCCCTCCGCTCGTTCTCCTCGCTCGACAATACCCTCCCCTCGCGAGGCCGCCACCCAGCACCTCTCGCCCCGTCGCCCCAGGACCCATCGCAACACACCCCCCAGACCAGAATTCCCTCCCGACCACACCCTCGCACCGCGCAAGCCACAGCCGACCACCCCCGTATCCATCTTTCGTACGCCGCCCCCCACCGCCCAAACCCCATCATGGACCCGCCCCCTCCCACGCGCCAACCCGCGTTTCCCTGTTTCCCCTCGCCGCCAACCCTCCCCGCATACGGCCCTCCTCGCCGCCCCGACCCCCATACATTCCCCATCGCCGCTGCGCCCACCCTCCTCTATCTGAACCACCCACACCTCCCATCGACCCCGCACCGCTTTTCGTGCCCCTCCTACAGCACGACCCCCCCCTTTTTGCGGCCGCCTTCCCAACCGATTTCGCACGAACGGCCGCCGAGGAAACCGCAGGGACCCTCAGCATAGGGCTCCGCGCCGGGTCCAACGAGAGAACAGAGACCGAGTCCGCAGAACTCCTGGGTTGATTTCCAAGAAACAATCCCGTGATGTATGGGATTTAGGGAGAAATTGCAGAAGAATAACCCCTGAATTCCCTATTTACACAACAATCAAAGTTGACAAGAAGTTAAGAAAGAATGAAGGGGTACGAAATTGCACTTCGACCCCATGGAGCAGAATTATTTTAAAAAGGGTGTTGAAAAGTAGAAATTTGGCAGATCTCCTTATACTATTAGGACTAGGACCATGGGTTTCACCTATTTAAAGGTTCCATGGCTTCATTCATTGGACACCTCTCCTCATCTACTCTCATTGTGTCATTGCTTTGCTATGGATTCTCCAAGGGCCATGTTGTTCATGCCTCATCAATTTTTCAAGCATCACACTGAGGAGACAAAATTCATGAAGACGCCGCCATTTGCGCCACACATATTCTTCCACCACGAAGGCCATGTCACCAACGCCCGCGTCGCGCGCATGTGGATTCTGCCATTCGCTCCACACCAATTTTTCTAGGGGAGGACTGAGAACGCGGATTCAACCTCCAAGCCTGCAGATCCAGCAATTCGTCGGGAGATGAATTTTTAAAAGCGGAGGAGAGTTGATGCAGCGTAAAAAGGAAATATAGGGCTGCATTTATTTAAATTTATCCGTCAATTTTATTTACGTTTATTTGAGTTGTCGTATTTTTAATTAAATAAACGAGATCGCCTATAGATTTGAATTTCAAATTAGTCGGTTAATTAGTTAGAGTCAAATTAGGATAATTATTTTTAATTTGAATTGAGTTTCTATTTTTGTAATCTCATCTCATCCCTCTTATATAAAGGGATGATAGGCTAGAGTTTTAATCAGTTCAGTCATTTATAAAATTAAGATTTATTCTCTATCCCCTCTCCTTCTCCTTCTCCCATGCCATGGTCTACACGACTTCTCCTCTCCATCCCCTCGTGTTCCCGACGAGCATTCTTCTTCTCAACCCCTCTATTTTCTTCTCCACCTTAAATTCCACCGCTCAAATTGTATTTCCCGCCATCGTTGAAATCCGAGTTGCATCAATGTCGCTCTCATTGCTCCCCCTCCCGTTGCTCCCGTGCTCTCAGAGAAGTCCCCAGCCCCTCTGTCGCCTACCCCAGCCTCCCCGCCTCTCGCTCCATTGCCGCCTCCCGCCGCTACCCTCACCACCCATGTCACCGCCCTCCCGCTCGACCTCTATACGCGATGCCATCCTTCAGGTCGACGTCCGCCGGCAGCGATCACGCACCGCGTTCGCCTACTCCCGTCATGTTGTCGCCGCCAATTCAAGAGGAGACGAACCCTAACAAACATTGAGGGTGTTTGCTCCATCGAACCCCTTGATAACTGGAGTAAAGAGATATTTTCGGGATATTTCAAGAAGGCCCCTCTTCCAATGCTATTTATTCCAAAGGGCCCATGGGAACACTTAACCAATGTTCAGGAAGGCGGCATGCGGTATTCAGTCGGGGGGGTCATTGCATAGAGAGTATGCGGTATGCGGGAGAGTATGCGGCGAGTGTGCAGATTTATGCGGTTTGCTATTTTTAATTATTAAAAATATAAATATATTTTTAATATCATGTTAATATCATCTAAATATTATATCTCTTGAATATAATAATAAAGAATTGAAGGTACAAGGAAAGAAACTATTGGGATAAAAAGTAATATAGAGTCAAATGAGCAAAAACATCAATTGAAAGAGCGTTAGGTCGGGTATTTAAGTTTATGTTAGAGTTTCAGAAAATGTTTATTTGAAAATCGGTCGCATACTCGGCCGCATATACCGCATACTCGGCCGAGTATGCGGTCAGACCCGCCTAGAGGCCGATCTGGTCATACTCGGAGCGCCAAGGCTTCCGACTACGAGTATGCGGCCGAGTATGCGGTATACTCGGCCGATTTCCTGAACATTGCACTTAACTTATGAGTTTTTAAATGAAGGGGTACGAAAATTGCAACCCACCACCCTAGAGCAGGAATATTTAAAAAGAAGGGCTGAAAGGAAGAAATTTGGGTGGTCTCTTTATCCAATTAGGATTAGGATCATGGGTTTCACCTACTTAAAGGCCCCATGTCTTAATTCATTGGCCACATCTCCTCCTCTACTTTACTTGTGCTACTGCTTTGCTATGGAGTCTCCAAAGGCGATGAAGCACGAAATGAAGATGCCCCACCAGTTCTTTAAGCACCATATCAAGGGGGCGAAACTCGAATGGGCACCCGCATTCGCGCTACACATGCTCTTCCGTCACGAAGCCAGCGCCCTCCAACATTCGTGCTAAGCACGCATGGATTCCGCCATTTGCTCCACACCAGTTCTTCCATGGGATGATCGAGAACGCTGATTCAAATTTATCAACCTCCAAGCCTGCAGATCCAGCAATTCGTCGGGAGACGAATTTTTCAAGCAGAGGAGAACTGATGCAGCGTGAATCGGATATATAGTGCTATATTTATTTAATTTTGTCTAATAAATTAGAGTCTCATTTTATTTAATTATGTCGTCGCATTTTTATTATAAATAAAGAGATCGCGTGTGATCTCAACTAATTAGTTAGAGATTTGAAATCTTAGTTAGTCGGTTAGAGTCAAATTAGGATAAGTTGTTTGAATTTTGATTTTTAAATTTCTATTTTTGGAATCTCATCCCTCCTATATAAAGGGATGATAGGCTATTGTTTTAAACAGGTCATAATATATGAAAACTTGAGATTTTCATCTCTATCTCCTTCCCTCTTGTCTCTCTCCTTCCCCACGTGGTCTTCACGATTCTCTTCTCCAAAATCCCTCGTTTTTCCGACGAGCTTCTCCTCTCAACCCATCCATCTTCTTCTACTAAATAAATTCCACCATCAAAATATTTTTTTATGTCGCCGAAAAATCCATTTTGCGTCAGGAAGGATCTTGGAACCCTAAGATACTTTCTGGGGTTGGAATTTGCCAGGAATGCACAGGAACTGGTGATGACCCAAAAGAAGTACATTATAGATTTTTTGACTGAAACAAGCATGGTTGGATGCAGACCATCGAGTATTCCCATGAATCCACGCATGAAGCTGTATGATGATGACACTGCTGAAGTAGACAAGAGGAGATATAGAGAAATGATGGGTAAGCTCCTTTATATTACAATAACTCGACCCGATATTGCCTTTGCAGTAAGCCGGGTGAGTCAATTTATGGAGCAACCAAGACAAGTTCACATGGATGCCATATACATGATACTGAGGTATCTAAAGTCTTCTCCAGGTTCAGGGTTGCTATTTCGAAAGGGCATAGATTTATCTATTTCAGCATGTGCAGATGCCGATTATGCATGATGCCTTAAGGATCGAAAGTCGGCCTCAGGATTTGTCGTCTTTGTTGGGAGCTCTCTGGTTTCTTGGAAAAGCAAGAAACAAACTGTTATGGCAAGGTCCAGTGCTAAATCTGAATATAGGGCCATAGCGCAAGCAAGCACGGACATGATGTGGGTTCGATCTGTGCTAGAGGATTTACATGTAGCCGTACCTTTTCCTATGCAGCTTTAGTGTGACAATCAGGCAGGATTGTTTATAGCCAACAATCCAGCATTCCATGAAAGAACAAAGCATATTGAAGTTGACTGCCACTACACTAGAGACTTGATCCAGAGAGGCTTGATATCTACATCTTACGTGAGCTCAGGGGATCAGACAGTTGACGTACTCACCAAGTTGTTGCTCAGAGGACCCTTCCAGAGATGTTCTTCAAGCTCAGCATGATAGACATCTATGCTCCACCTCGAGGGGGAGTGTAGAGACCAATATTATTATATGTTATGTACCTTTTCATAATTTCTTATTGTTCTCTGGACTACTATGTATTTTACCCGTGAGGCCTCTCCCTATATAAGAGAGGCTAGGGTTCCCTTGAATATTAGATTGCTCGTTTTTCCCAATAGAGATAAAACCCTTCTGAATCATATCTCATATATAGTGACAATCAACCTCAATGTGCTTGGTTCGTTCATGAAATGTTGTACTATTCGCAATAAATATAGCAGCTTGATTATCACATTCCAGCGAATAGGAAGTGGTACATCTATATATAAATCAGTGGCCAATAGCCCTATATTCAGACTTTACAATGGTTCTGGCTACAACCGTTTGCTTCTTACTTCTCCATGAGACAAGAGAATCCCCAACATATACAGCAAATTCAGTGGCGGACTTCCTATCTTTAGGACATCCTGCATAATCTGCGTCTACGCATGCTGAGATAGTGATCTCCTTGCCTTTCTTAAATAATAGACCTGTACCTGGAGATGATTTAAGATACCTGAGTATCGTACATATAGCACCCATACGTACCTAACGTGGTTGCTCCATAAACTAGCTCATCCAACTAACGGCAAAGGATATGTCGGGTCTGGTAATGGTAACATAATGAAGTTTTCCAACCAGTTCTCTGTATCTCCTCCTATCCACTTCGTCGGTATCATCATATAGTTTCATGCTTGGATCCATAGGTGTATTGGCAGGCCAACATCCAAGCAGTCACGTTTCACTCAGTAAGTCAGTGACATATTTCCTCTGAGTCATCACGAGTCCTTGTTGATTCCTGGCAAATTCCAGTCCCAGAAAATATCTAAGGACTCCAAGGTCCTTGGTGACAAGCTTGCGACCCATCATTTCTTTTGCCCTCTTGATTCCTTGTATATCATCTCCTGTAATAAGAATATCATCAAAATATACCATAATTGCAACTATACCTCTGGATGTCTTCTATATAAAGAGGGAATGATCTGCATTGTAAAGTTTGTACCCATGTTTTTCAAACAAGTCCGAAAGCTTTTGGAACCAAGCTCTAAGACTATGTTTAAGGTCATATATCACCTTATGAAGTCTACAAACCTGTGAATACTCCCACTCAACAGCAAAACCAGGCGGTCGTTGCATGTAGACTTCCTCCTGAAGATCGCCATATAAGAATGCAATCTTGACATCTAGCTGAAATAATGACCAATCTCGAATAACAGCAACAGATAGAAGAATCCTTAAGGTGGAATGACGAGCAACATGCGAGAATGTGTCAAGATAATCCACCCCATATGTCTGTATTACTGTGTAAACCCTCGTGCAACCAGACGTGTCTTGTATTTATCGATGTTACCATCTGCATTTTGCTTAACTGTAAATACCCATTTACAGCCAATTGTATACACGCTCGTAGGAGCAGGAACAAGACTTCGTGTACCTCTCGACTGAAGAGCGGACATTTTTTCCTCCATAGCTACTCATCATCTACTGTCCTTCAAAGTCTCATGATAATTCCTTGGAATTTTCCACAGCAGCTAGGGCAATAGCAAAGTTCCTGAATTCACCATAAATACGATCAAAAGAAACCACATATGCTATAGGATATGACGTACATCTACGCTTATGTTTCCGAAGCGCAATAGGTAGATCCTAATCAGTAACCTCCTCAGTTGTCCCCTGTAATGAAGCCTGCTCAGGTAAACCATAAGATCCATCATTAGAAATTATATTCTCAGAACATACCTCATGTGAGCTAGATGATGAGCAATGACCATGAGCAAATGCAGGACGACGGGTATAGTGGTGTGGCAGTGGTAGAACAGGAACTGTAATAGAAAGAGAGGACGGTGTAGGCAAAGGTGGTGGTGGAGGTGGTGTTGGTGGCAGAGATGGGTGTGGTGGAGGTGGTGGCATGTATATGGCTTCATCAATGTCAGAAGACATCAACCTATCACCTGAAGGGGAGAAGTACATAACAGACTCAAAAAATGTAACGTCGGCACTAACATAATATTTCTTGCGCAGCGGATCATAACACCGATACCCTTTTTGGTCCTTGAGTACCCGACAAAAACACATTTGACAGCTCTAGGAGAAAGCTTGTCAATAGCAGGAGATAGCTGGTGGACAGATGCTACCGAGCCAAACACACGGGAGGTAAGTGAGAACAATTCCTTTTCAGGAAAAGTCACAGAGAAAGGAATCTTCTCACCCAAGACTGACAATGACATGCGATTGATAAGATAGCATGTTGTTAAAACAGCATCGCCCTAGAAGGAATGAGGAGCACGACTCTATATGACAAGTATCCTAGTGACATCAAGCAAATGACGATGTTTTCTCTCTACAACTCCATTTTATTGGGAAGTATAGGCACAGGTTGTTTGGTGAATAATTCCTTGGGTAGAAAAATAACTGGAGGGAATATTAGTACAAAATTCCAAGGCATTATCAGTCCTCACAATTTTCACAGAAGAAGAAAGAACATTACGAACTTCATTTATAAAATGTGTGATAACATTTCGCGCTTCAGATTTATTCTCTAATAAAAATACCCACGACAAACAAGAAAAATCATCAACGACGACAAGGTAAAACATGTGTCCCTGATGATCAAGGACACGACTCGGATCCCAAATGTCAACATGGAACAACTCAAAATTGGAGGTACTATTCCGACTCTGACGACTGGGAAAGGTAGACCGATGATGTTTTCCCAAATGACAAGCCTCACATTGAAGGACGTATTAGGCGAAATCTAGGGCAGAACACGGCATAACTTCTGAAGCGGGAGATGACCAAATTGCATGTGCCACATAATTGGTGAGATAGGTCCAGCAAGTAGAGAGGAGATTCCGGCATATGGAGGCCGAACTAGGTGATAGAGACCCCCTGCTCACGGCCATGACCAATCACGTTGCTCGTAAGGATGTCCTGAAAAATATGGATAAAAATGGCTCGACAATGTAAATCCTTCGTAATCTGGCTAATAGACAACAAATTCATAGAAAAATCGGGTGCATGCAACACATTCTTTAGATACATAGAAGGTGTCGAGCTAATCTCCCCCTGACCAGTAATCGAGGAGTGGGTTCCATCTGCAATAACCACAGTGTGTCCTGGGGAAACCTGTCTGTATGTTGTAAGTTGATCCATGTCTCCACACAGATGATGTGGCACCAGAATCAATAATCCACTCTATAGTATCAGATCCACTACTACTAGTGAGAGCATAAGTACTCCCTAAGGTACTAGAGAAGGCTGAAGCAGCAACATCTAGATGACTCTCAGATACTGACGAAGGCATCACAGGACCAGATGGAGGTATAATACCCCTCAAACGAGCTACAAGATCATCAAAGCGTTGATCCAACGAGGAAGCAGCTAGAGGCTCAATTTGTTCAGCCACTCGTGCAGAAGTCGGGAATCCATGCTTGGAGTAACATGTATCCTCAGTATGTCCAGGGCGATGATAGAAAGTACATGGTTGGCGAGCACGACCTCCCCTTCCCCGAGGTCCACGACTACGAAACAAAAAAGAACCACCACGACCTCGGGATGTTGTCATTGCTGAAGATGTCTAATTTGTGGTAGAAGATTGGACAATTATACGACTGAGTCTGCGAAAAGCTTCCATTATAGGAGGAATAGTAGAGTCCGCTGGTATATGAGAATGTGTTGCCTCGTATTCTGGATCAAGTGTTGTCAGGAATACACCTACCATTGTGGCGTTTCTATAGGTCTTCTGCTGCTCAGGAGTAGACATGAGAGGCATAAAGCTATATAGCTTCTCAAACATCCCACGTATATATGTATATAAAGAGTTTAGTGACCGTCCATTCTGTTTGATAGTGAAGATATCATGTTGGAGCTGTAAGATCTTCGTCTCGTTCTTAGCTTGTGAATATGTAGCAGCAATAATATCCCACATCGCTTTGGTTGTGGGCCGATGAAGTATATCATTGGCAATCTCTATTGCCAACATACCTGAGAGCCATACTTTGACATATGCATCATTCGTCCCTCATGAGGCGTTAACTCCAATCTTCTCAGCCGGCTCTTCCTCGGTAAGAATGTGTTTCTTACCGGTAGATTTCATCATACTCATGAACTGCATAGCCCACAGTTCATAATTTGACCCGTTCATCTTGACTATGGGCGTTGGACCTTTGAAGGCGCTTGCGGAGGGAATATCCACCTTGTTCTCTGACCTATCAGTTTGAGAAGACTAGGATTGGATACTTGACTGGATTGTGTCTACACCAACATAAGGAGATTGGATTGCATGTGTAGACTCATGCACCCAATCTCAACATGTAAAATAACTAGACAACCGTGAAGACTTGCACGTAGAAGCCCGTGTGAAGAAGCAAGGGCTCATGGGGCTAGGCGTGCAATCACGCACGAGATGGAGCACACAGCCACACTATGCATGTGTCGCTAGGGTTGGGCGCGAATGTTGGGCACACTAACCGCACCAGGCACACGCCGCAATTGGGGTTGGGCGCACGAGCGCAAGAGCACCGACGCACAAGCGTACGGGAGAGAGGTGTGGCACACTGAAGAGGACGGGGCGGCGCGTGCAGGAGAGGCAGCGCACACGAGAGGCGGCGCGCAGGAGAGGTGGCGCAGAGGAGAGGGAGAGGGTGGCGGGTCGGGATTTATTAGGTATTCGAGCTCTAGTCTAGGACCGTCGTTCAGATACCAAGTTGGAAGAAATGAGTGTGTTCTTTATTTCACAAACCCTAGGCTCTCTTATATAGGAGAGGCGCCTATGGATAAATTACAGAAAGAGTTCATAAGAAGAAAGAAAATAAGAAACAGTACAAAATAACATAATTACATAACATAACATATATCTCTACAGACGCCACCTTGACTATCTGAGGCATACAATTCACTTGCACACTTCAAGTAGACGCCTCAACGTACAGAGAGTGCGCCTCGTCGGAAGGTGTATGCCTGGAACTCCTAGAGACATGCCTTTCAAAATGAATGATAATCAAGTAAATCGTAAGCTAACTTCCCTCCCTCAAGCGGTAGATAGCAAACCAATCAAGAGAGGAAAATCAATGCAAATAAAGCATAGCAACAATTTCCAGCTAAATCGAAAATCAACCATTCAGCTCCATGAATTGGTTGACAAGAAATCAATAAGTTATATTCCACCGGAAAACGTTGTAAAAAAATCACATTATTCAAAAGTATAATCAGAGATGTAGTATTTTGAAAGGTCTTGCAAATAGTTCTATTGAAAATACTTGGTGTTGAGTAGGTAATTGGAATTCTGGTCTTATGGGATATATGCCTATTGTGTGGTATGAAATCTCGTGTTTGAGTCCCACAGTGCTTATAATTGGGATTTGGATGGGTTGGCAAGGCTAAATAAAGAGCCTCATTCCTCTCTTTTTGATAGAAAATCGGGTGAACCCCCATCGTGGGGTCATCACCACCTTTATTGTATTAAATTATAAAGATTTACAAAGGCATGATGTCCGAAGATTGCAGAGTGCGTTACATTGAGCGACTATATTCTTTTCATAGAACCTCTGATTGTTGATGATCTTCTCATTATGCCCCATCCATATTGCCAATAGTACCACGAAAGGCTTCCGAAAATCAGTCGTGGCATTTCTGCTCAAACGCCTAATAGATGCCCAGAACTCGGGTAGTCCAACAGTTTCGAGCCATGATAGGCCCATACTCCTCCACACCTGAGCCGAGCCTATGCACCTTAAGAATAGGTGATCAGAATCTTCCTCCATTTTCTCACATCTTTCACAATGTGTATCTGCAAGGCCCAACAATCTTCCTCTGTGCATTTTATCCAGTAAACGACCCCTTCTTAGACACCACAGAAATACCTTGACTCTGCTTGGGATTTTTGCAGCCCATATGATTTTGACGTCATCCTTCATCTCTCATTCCAGTTCCTGTTCTCGCATGTTGAACACCTCGTATGCTCTCTTCACCGTGAAATTCCTATCTTACCGTTGGAAATGGTCTCTGACCGCAGATAGTATGCTCGTCTGGGGTAGGGCCTCCTGCATCACCAAGCACTCCTCCAAACATTGGTCCGAAAGGCCCGTCAGAAACAACGACGCCCAGCTTCCCGTCATCGTTGTAACTCAAACAACGAACCCCATTCCTCTTATATTCCTAAATAATTTCGATATGAAATCCGGCCCATAGAGTGGCCATAGTATCCCTTCCCTTGGAGTAGAGTGGAAATCATGACCATCTCGAGCAAGTGTAAGTATTATGTTTTTATTTTCAATTGAACTTTTTTTCAGTAAAACAAATGCAATCTTTTATGTAAATGAGGATTTGAAAGAACTTAGTAATGATATGTTGTGGCAATTATTTTCTAACTTGTGCATTGTATTTTTGAGTTACTAAAAGAGTTGTGGATTAAAAAGAAAAAACGGTGGAAAAGCAAGGGAAATTGGATGAGCTAAGCGGTTCTTTCAAGTGTGACTCATAATGAACATGAATTTGGTTCATTCTTCTTTCATTTTGGTTAACTGGGATTTATTCTATGTTCATTGATGATGATGACGGTCACCTTTCTCATCAGACCGCTTTGCTGGAAAGAAAAAAAAGCGCTAACAAAGCAAAGTTACTAAGCTGAATAATCAGATCATTTATCAATTTCCTGATGCCACCCATGAAAGACAGTATTAGTTCTTTTTTATTTATTGAGTAATTTACAGGGAAAGTTCTCAAACTTTCTACCTGGTAACAATGTGGTCCCTAAACTTCTCATGGTAACGATTTGAGTCCCAGGCATTATTACTGTAACAATGCAATTCTGACCATGTTTCACACAGTTAAACAGTGCGGACGGCATCCGAAATTTCCACGAATTAGATGAAAACACCCTTCTTACTTTCGCAATCGCTAGAACCCCCGCTCCATGGCGCGCACCCTCCTCTCATCCTCTCCCTCCCGTTCACCTCCATAGCCCAACAGTATCAAGCTGATGATCCTGCCATGGGCTCCATGACGAATGATGCTGCTGCCATGGTGGCGGTGTGCGACCCATGGCCATCCAAGTGCGTCATGTTTACACCTGGAAAGAATGACCCCATTCCTATTAGCTTTTTTTGCAGGAGTCCTCACATGGACCACCGTGCCATCTTGTCAGTAGAAGCGGCATGGCCGCATCGTAGACAGAAGGGTGGCCGCTAGCAGGGTAACCAGAATCAGGCACTCCAGCACCCTGACCTTGGAGAGCCATCGCTCCAGAGACCACTGCCGAGGGTTAGGCCAAGGTAGTCCGGAGTTGAGATCGTGGAGAGTTTCAAGGAGATGTCGACACTTGGACGAAACTGCTCCTTTTCTCCATAGCCTTCACCTGCATGTTGTTGACTCGCATGGCGAACTCATTGAAGACCTCATCGTAGGAGTAGACTATGCACATGGGGCCATCTTGTTTTGGAAGAAAGACTTGTAGTATCTCACGGTCGGTTGATGTGGTGACGAGTGAGGTGATCTGGGATTTGTGAACTTCATTTACGTGTATCCTTAGCTTAATGTGTTCTTCTGAATGGGATGGCCAAGGATATGACAGAAAAAGGAAGATGAGGAGGAGAAGGAGAAGGAAAGGACTGCTGAAAAAAGGATGCTTGGTAGGCATTTTAGTAAACAAATGATGAGAGGGAGAGATTACTGTGGAAGGAGATGAATCAAGAGGATGGCGATGACAAGGTGTATTACTTATGACATCACTTGATGGAGAACGGATGGGGTATGTTGTATGGGACTCGCGTGCTTAGATATGCTAGTAGGGGAGAGCACAATATGGAGGGTGGATCATCGTGACAGGGTGGTGAGAGTGGTTGTTGCATGTAGACGGCCCTTGGGTGATGTTTCCGTAGGTCTCTAATGAGGTGGGACCTTGACGAGGATCGTCGCTATGATGAACTGCAGTGGATGGGGAGGGAGACCGATTCAACAAGTGGCATGGTCTTGTGGGTGACAGTAGTCCATTGTTGCAGGAAAGAGTGGATAAATGTTGCATCAATCTGTCTCGAGCCATGGAGGAGTTGGATGGAATAGGATGTACCATCACATTAGCGATTGAATTTCGCCGCAAAAGAGAGCAGTGTTCGTTAGCCGTGATTTTTGAGGCATGGCTTCAATTGATGGAGGTTGATGGATCCGGAAGAGGAGAATGTGTGGAGGATACATTGGGACGTGCAAAGAAGCTTGGATTGTTGGGTGAGTCGAAGATGGTGGTGCCATGGCAAGGCAGCAAAGAGGATGGAGAGGAGCTGGATGGGTGTGGTGGGTGACGAAGGAGACAAACTATTGGGGAGTGGAGGTGAACGAGAGTGTGAGGGGATTTAGAGGGTGGGAGCTGTGGGAGAGGGGATTTTAAAGATTGGGAAAGTAAGAGGGCGTTTTTGTCCATCCATGGAAATTTGGATGTCCTCCATATCGTTTAATAGTGAGAAACATGTTGGGGGACAACACTGTTACCATAGACAATGTCTGGAACCCAAATCATTACCATGAGATGTTTAAAGACCACATTGTTTTCGGATGGAAAGTTCAGGGACTTCTTTGTAAATTATTCTTATTTATTTTTTGAATATATGATTTACTGAATTCTTGTCAAATTCGAGGCATATTTTTCTAGCATTTTTAACTAAATATTGCAATTTTTTCATGCCCAAATTTCTGCTTCCACTTGTACCGAGACATTACTCAAATGTCAAAGCAAAGATTACCTACATGTCACTGCAAAGGTTATGCCATAAAAAGTTGCAAGCAACCAAAGTAATTATTCAGAGCTTAATTAAAGAAAAAATTGGTTCGAACGGAAGATTTCGAACTTTGAGAAAAAGGACGCAGAAGTATAAACTAAAACTTTCTCTTCAGACCATTAAATGCTCATGAGAGTTTTTTTTCACCCCTAGTTTAGTTGTGTTAAACATATTTTTACAAAAAATGCATTTTGAATGAGGGTGTTGGGATTATCTGCTGCAAGATGGTAAACCTTCAGAAGGCGATATTGAAATCTTAAGACAGAATTTCTATCAATAAAGGATGTAGAACTAAACTAATTGAAGAGTAATCTGAAAGAGTTGTGTTTTCTAGTATAAAATACTTTGTAAGACATTGATCGTCAACAAACAGCCAAAATCCTCAAAGGACAAGGTGAAGAAATAATAGAAGTAGAAATCTTATATAAGGAAGACCAAGTCATACGAAAATGATGTTTTGATATCGTTGAAGGTTTGTCTTAATTTTCCATGGACATTTAAAAAATCCATTAGTCATTGTTCACATATAAAATGTCCTTTAGATAAGCAACTTTCAATTTGATTGATAGACATGAAAGCCAAGACAGCGTGTGTAGGCATCTTTACCCAATCAGTGAAAAAGAAAAGAAACTGATGACAAACAGATACAAGGCCAACCAACAAATTTATGATCCGGGGGAGTGATTGTGAAGGTAAATGTGGAGGGGTCACCGAGTCCCAATGGTTTCTTGGTCTTCTTCTTCAATAAGTTATAGGATGCGATCGACTTAGATGCGGAGTGATTGCCAGAGTTCTATGCATGATTTGATAGATTGAACAAGACACTTAATTTTTACTTAATAAGGAGGTAGCTTAGAAGATTGAGTATTTCTGGAGAAACACTCCTCAAATTCTATTGATCTGATTGAAGCAAAGGTCCTTGTGAACAAGTTTCCAGAGATGCTGAATGATCTGATTAACCCATCGTCAGATAGCTTTTATATCGGGCAGACTAATGATGCACACTGTTGTGATGACTTCAGAGATGGAGGCGAATTAAAAGAGGCAGGGTTCCAGTTTGCTTTCGAAAGTGGACTTCCCTGGAGCATACGACATGATTGATAGGGACTTTCTTTGGAGTTCTCTGCACAAGAAGGCCGATCCAGATTCATGGACTGACTGAATGAAGAGGTCGGTAACCATAATATCCTACTGTGTTGATCAATGGACACCTTGAAGGAGTTGTTTAGGTGATTGATAATATGGGTAACAGCAAATAAAGTAGGTGTAGGGTGACTGTTTCATGGATTACATAGCACATGACTTACACATCCTAGTGTTCTAGTATGTAGATGACATTTTATTTTCTGTGGAGGATATAGTAACTGCTTAGAGAGGCAAGACATGTTTCAGCTCTTGATGATATTTAAGCCGGTTTTTTCCAGCTGTAGATCAACCATGAGAAGTCTTCTTTTACACCTGTCAGACAGTCAGTGGTGGAGATTCAAAAGTGTCGTTAGAATTTGGGATGCTGGACATGAGCTTCCTTGATGGTACCTAAGCATCTCCTTGAATGAGGAAAGAATGGATCAAAACGAGTAGGAAGCCTTCAAGGAGAAGATAGAGCGCAAGTTCGGGGGGATGGGAGACGATACATCTATCAAGAAGGGGGAGATTGGTTCTCTTGAAGTTGCTGCTTTCGATTACATCATTGTAAAAACCACCTATCTATCCATAGATTGCCAGTTGGAATCCATCAGAAACCGCAAGGGATGAGATTTTTGTGGGTCTAGCATTGGGCGAGAAAGTAATTGAGAGGCATTAATGGATTAGGGCACATTTACTCAGCAGTTGAAGGGTGGTTTCAAGGTGTTCAAGCTTAAGATGTGATGCTTTTCTAAAAGATATTTTATGAAAGGAAAAAAAGGGGCGTGACAACAAGGAGACACCCATGCAAAAATCTCTACATATTCAATATATCAAAATTATAGTAGTTACAAGGACTAAAAGACCCATAGATTTTTGGCATGGTCTAGAACATTCTCCAAGTATATCCTCTCCTCCTGGAATAGGACCCTACCTATCTATCCATAGATTGCCAGTTGGAATCCATCAGAAACCGCGAGGGATGAGATTTTTGTGGGTCTAGCATTGGGCGAGAAAGTAATTGAGAGGCATTAATGGATTAGGGCACATTTACTCAGCAGTTGAAGGGTGGTTTCAAGGTGTTCAAGCTTAAGATGTGATGCTTTTCTAAAAGATATTTTATGAAAGGAAAAAAAGGGGCGTGACAACAAGGAGACACCCATGCAAAAATCTCTACATATTCAATATATCAAAATTATAGTAGTTACAAGGACTAAAAGACCCATAGATTTTTGGCATGGTCTAGAACATTCTCCAAGTATATCCTCTCCTCCTGGAATAGGACCCTACCTATTCCAAGTGAGTCACAAGGAACATAGGATTGTTGCAATCCAAACATTGTTGGGATCACTCCCTTGTCTCAACCCCTATATGGACTCCCAAAACACATCACAGTCTAAGGTTATCACCAATGGATGGAACATCTCTAAAAACAGATCATCCTAAGAAAAGATGCTTGATGTCCTCCATTGCCATTGTAGATCATTGGCATATGCTCACAATGTATGAGAAGAAACATGGTTCTATTCTTGCCAATCATCAGTCAATCCTTCCTCAAAAGCCAAATAATAATATAAACTCATAGAGGCACCTTCAACCGTCCATGTGTCTAAATTGATCCGATGAAATTCCAAGATCAAAGATTCATTAAATGGAAGGCCTTATACGTCTTCCGCATTATGAAATGCCCATCTATCGAGGTCCAACAATCTGTGATGTCAGATAAACCACCACCCTCGAGTAAGACCTTCAAGAGAAGCAAAAACTCTGCAAAGCGTTGATCCATTAAAGCAATACAAAACCAGAGAAGTCATCCATCATCATCCATGCACTCCCTCATAGTGCAACTCATGCCAGATACCAAAGCAAACAATCAGGGGAAACAAGACCCAAGCAAAACTTGACATATCCAATTATCTATCCAGAATCGAAATCCATTATCATCCCCTAGTAGGGCTTCAAGGGAAAATCGAACAGATGCTCATCCAAAAGATGGAAGGCGCATTCACTGCACCAACCTGGATGAGAGATCTAAAGAAATCCTGGAGATAGAGCAAACCATCATGCACAACAGATCCAACACACAACCCCAAATGTGTCACCCATTTAGCTAACAACGCTCCATTCATCTCCTCCAAGCTCAAAATCCCCATGCCATCCTCCACCTCCTCGAGAATCATGGCTTTCCAACCCACCAAAGACATCCCATGCACCTCTCCTTAGGAGAGACAAAAGAATCTCATCATCATTGCAATTCTTTTAAGGGGAACCAGAAAGGCACCTCATGCATATCCCCTTAGGAGGCCCAAAAGAATCTCCTCATCAATGTCTTGGCAAATGACTCCACATTAATATGCTCAGTATTTGCCTTTATTTTACGTTCTTAAGATATGATAGGTCGAAGAAGGGAAGTGATCGATTCCCACGATTGTTTCCTCTGGTTACAAACAAGAAAGATGCAGCAACATTCTGTTGGTCGGACTCGGAGGTGGTCCCCTAGCATCTCTTATTTGTTTTCAAAGCAATACATTGGAATGAGTCGAGCTTAGGGGGAGGGTACTTTGGAATGAGTCCAACTTAGTAGGAGGTACTTCTCTTGAGATGTAACGTCATTGAACTTTAAATTACAAAGTTTTCTCTATCAAAGAGGCTTAAAGACTATCAATATGTTAGACTCAAAGTCATAGGTATTGTGATAAGAACTGCATGTTGATTAGGGATGCACGTGCCCTATGTGAAGGACGATCTTCACGCAGTTATTGCAGAAGTCCATAGTGATAAAGAACATGGTGAGGACTCGAACATTCTGTATAACAAAAGTTGCCTACAACATGAGGATCAAGGGAAAATGCGACATGTTTTTTCTTATGCCATTTTACCCACGAGATGATGAGGGGGGAGATGTGGACTATGTAGACACTTCTAGTGTTGAGAGCTTCTAAAAAACTTTGTTGACACTTTGTTTCAAAATAGGAGAGAGGGAGAGGAGAGATCTGCATTTCAATGGAGGTCACGTTGGCCAGGAATGTCATAGCATTCCAGAGTGATGGGCTCTATGTTGAGAGCATTCTTGCTCGTGGAAAAAGTTTGCTTGATTCTTGGCAATTATACTAATTTTTTTGGTGCATAAGTAATATTTTCTGCAGGTGAACACGTAGTTATTGTTCACATCATATTTTCAGAAATAAACTTATGATCATATTTTTATGGTAATGCATACCAATATGATGTATTTTAAGATATAAAGGATGGTATTGTTTAGCACTTTATAATGCAGTTCTTTCTTTTAGTTGAATATACATTCTTAAAAAATGCTGATATAATTGCAATGCAGCATCAAGATTAATCTGCCTTATTTGTTTACGGACAAATTGATTCAAATACATGCTTAACTAAATAGAAATGAGAGTAGTTTATGAATCGCCCTGAGGGCAGTATATGAACTTTTCTGAAAAATGAAACTCGGTGCTCACAGGTATTCTTTTTCATCAAAGGTGGTTTTTTCTGAAAACAAATAAGAAATATATTGAATGCCAAATCTAATAATCCAAAATAACATTTTTCCTATGTATTTTTCTTGCAACCAATTATATTTTAATATAATAAAAAGATATAGTTGAAAGGGGAAAATAACACACGTTCTTTAAAAGTATCCACCCAATTTAAATAAAACAGAATAGTACTCAAAGCAGCTGAGATGCTTACCTTGAGCTCCTCATCCAACGAAAAATTCTTCTGCGGTGCATAACTCTCCGTGGGTCCAGTTCGGGTAAGGGCCTTAGTATTCTCCAGGATTTCCCACTCCATATCATCTTTCTCCTTAACCATTTCCTTACTACATTGCAAACAAATAGATCACACCCAGAGAAACACAAGGCGTCAACTATATTACTGGCATGAGGTAAACAAACAGCTCAAGAAGTCCAACAAAGAGGAGCATTGAATAAGCAGAACCGAAAGTACAGACCCGCCTTTCAAGAGGTGAGCAAGGCCGAATGAACCAAGAACAGATAGGGATATCAGCGGAAGACCGTATCGCAGAAATGGGTTCTTCCGTCCCCATCTTTTGAAGTGAGAGGCTGACTGCAAAATCTTAGCAGTTCCGCTCGCTGGATTCGCATTCTGGGACACATTTGCCATCACATCGCTCATATCTAACGATCTTAAACCAGAAAGCAACGTAAGAGCGTATGGAAATCACTCGTGTGCGCTTGCTTACATTTACATTTGAATTTCAACTCACATCGCTGGACGTATCAATTGCCCGATCCCCGAAACCCTAAATAGCGCGATCGACCTTCACATGCGAGTCGCAGCACCGGGTGGACGGAAGGCGAGGAGAACCCAGCAAGTGCGAGGAGGAAGGCTACCGGACTTAGTTTGCTGCTGCCTTTTTTCTGGATGGAAAACCTAGGACCGAAAGATATTTGACAATATCCTTGATATCAATTGTTTTGTTTAGACATTAGGATATTTGTTTGTGTTCCTTTTTCAATAAAGGTTCGAATAATTAAAATAATGTATTTTCATTTTGTCGCATATACGCATACAAGTAGGAATATGATTTTTATTTTTATTTCTGATGATATGGATACATACATGCTTGTGCATTCTTCTTCTACATGTGGGTATGGATACATAGGTGTCGTTACCTCCCTTATCCCATTCGTTCTCTTTCCAAGTGGGTCCCACATTTTTTCTTTTTTAAAATATTAAATAAATTAATTTTATTCCATCTATTCCATCAAAAAATAATATATTATACCATCATATCATATAAAAAATATAAATTACTCCGCATCTACTCACTTTTTCAAACTCCAATACAATCACATCACAATAACTACTCACTTTTTCAAACTTCAATACAATCATATCACAATAAACCCACTTCTAACCCACCATCAGTTTAACCCTCTATCCAAACACCAAAACCCAAAAAAGGGTTACCTGCAACCAGTTTAACCCACCTAAACCAACTATCCAAACACACCCATAGTGACGCGTTTTAATATGGGTAGATTCATATTTCTTTCCGTTGTATCCATGTCCAACCAAAATATTGATATGTATTTTTTTAAGATCCACATAAAGATAGTTTTCTTTATTTTTTTTCATATATATAGGAGAAATTTCACATGAGATTGGGGCTTGCCACCCTCATTTTTAATCGCATGGTTAAAATTAATTGTATATTAATTATTTCAAATTAATATCGAAACATCCATTTTGGTCATCATGACACATTCTAAATATAGAATGTGACAACACAACATCCCTAAATGGTGTGTAATCTATTTGCCCTAAATCAATTGATCTTTTTCATCTCTCATTCGATTTTGACTCTGGAAAAGGAGATAGCTGATAGCTCTGGATCTGTGTGGAGGCAACGGCGGTTCACCTGGATCGACAATCAGGTTCTCGATCTTCGTTTTCCTCCTCCAAATCTTCTTGTTTGGGCTCTATATCGTTCAAATCCAAATTATGGGTTTATTCAAATCTGATTTTTTGAATATTTAGGACTATTAAGTTTTAGGTCTCACGCATGGATATGGGTTCTTTTTAGATTTTTCGACGATGGCATGCGATGAGGAGGAGCATGGCCCCCTCCCTCACCCACTTTCTCTCCCGAAAATGGCACACAACAAGGAGGAGTTTGTGGATGAGGATGGAGGAAAGAGATGTGACAGAGGTTGGGTGCAAAGGGAGATCGAGGCAACATGCGGTGAAAGCGGAAAAATGTTGGGGTGGCGTACGATAGAGGCAGAGGAGGGGTGTGGTTATTTACAAAAGTTGAATCTCGATTTTGCAGAATCTTATTCATATTTACAAATATCTACATTAATTACATTTTTTAGAATATTTTTGAAAATCAACAAACAAAGAAATAAATGAGATTTTCAAAATTAAAACGAGCCTAAAATTATTGTTGACATTATAAAATGAAATTCAAATTTAAATGGAAATAAAAAGACTGAAATATCATTTTTTTATAATACATCGTTGATTAGCATCCAATGGATCTCGTTGATGACTCACCAAAAAAGTGGTGAGTCCCGATATCATTTGAAAGGTACTATATATAGGAAAAAATGAGGATGCCCCCGTTGGCTACCGCCCCCCACCCCATTTCCGACTGATTTTTTCAACAATACCGCCATGTATTTTCGTCACTATATCCCTCTAATATGTCATTCTAATTTCATCAGAAACAAGAGACCCATATGCCTTCCATCTAGAACATGCAATTTTAACGATTTTAGAATTGGTGTAATCGACATGTTCTAGATGGAGGGCAAAGGAGTCTCTGTGTCTGACGAAATTGAAATGGCATATTAGAAGGATATAGTGAAGAAAATACATGATATATTTTTGAAAAAAAATAAAAAAATATCGGAAAATGAGGTGGGGGCAGCCCCATTGAACCCATATATATAAGGTCCATGGGGTTGTCCCTTGGGCGAGCTAACTTGGCTTCGCCTACCCATTTTTTCCTCTCTTTTTTAAAAAATGAATCCCTAGAAATCCATCACTATATATGTATATTATGTTATTCATGTTTCATGCGAAACAGAGACTCTTACAGCATTCACCCAGACAATCATTTTTTAACAGCTGCAAAATTGTTGAAATCGACCTTGTCCTAATGGAAGTCGTAGGAGTCTATGTTTCACATGAAACTTGAATGACATAGTATAGAAATATACTAATACAAATTTATGGAAGCATTTTTAAAAAAATAAAAAAATAGGAAAAATATGATGGGGGAGCCAAATTAGCTCCCCCAAGAGAAAATCCATTTTACCCATATATATAGGTTAAATGCGGCTGCCCCTGCCCCATTTTCAAGCATTTTTTTATTTTTCTTCAAAATACCACTATGTATTTTCATCAATATATCTCTCTAATATGTCATTCCAATTTCATCAGAATCAGAAACTCTTATGCCATCCACCAAGAACTGATTACAATAATTCTAAGACCGTTGAAACTACATGTTCTAGATGGAGGGCATAAGAGTTTCTATTTCTGACGAAATTGGAATGACATTATAGGGATATAATGATGAAAATACATGAAGGTATTTTTCAAAAAAAACTCATCGAAATATGTCGCAAGAGCAGCTCGTTGGGGCAACCCCATTTTGTCCTATATATAGAGTTTGATGGGATTGCCCATAGGAGATAGCCAAGGGGCCGCCCCTGCACTATTTTTATGCATTTTTTTTGAAAAATATCACCATATATATTCATTTATATATCCTTCAATAAGTCATTTGAATTTCATCAGAAACGAAGGCTCATATGCCCTCCATCTACAACAGATCTATTACAATAATGTTTACATGTTCTAGATGGAGGATATAGAAGTCTCTATTTCTGATGAAATTCGAAAGGCATATTGGAAGAGAAATATAGATGAATATACATAGTGATATTTTGCACAAAAGTAAAAAATGCAGAAAAAGGGTGGCCCTATTCTCTCTCTCTCTCCCTCCCCCTCTCTCTCTCTATATATATATGGGGAAAATGGGGATGCTCCCTCGAGGAGTTAACTTGGCTCCCCCGCTCTATTTTTCCTATTTTTTTTTGAAAAAATATTCCATGGATTTCATAACTATATCCATTTATTATGTCATTCAAGTTCCATGTGAAATAGAGACTCCTACGGCCTCTATCCAGACGGAGTCGATTTTAGCAATTCTATAACTTTTAAAAAACGTTTCTCTAGATGGAGGCTGTAGGAGTCTCTGTTTCGCACCAAATGTGAATGTCATAATATATGGATATAATGATGAATTTCCATGGATTTATTTTTTAAAAATTGTAAAAAGGGGAAAATGGACGGGAGGAGCCAAATTAGCTCACGGGGGCAGCCCCATTTTCCCTATGTATGCGTACACACACATATATGCATACCTATATACATACACACACATATGGGTTCGGGAGCCTACACATGCACCTATTTCCCTAGGGAATCTGCTTAAAATATTAAATGGAATATGTATTTCAAAATTCATATAAAATAGACAATCCTAACATGTCCATATGAAGGGGTCGATTTCAGTTTTTTGATACCGCAAAAATTTAACTGTCGTGATTGATTAGTTAGAAGTTTTATTTAAGTTGAAATTTAAGTTATGCCACGATGGTATACTGTGATATATATTGGCCAAGTATTTATTTCAAAAAATCAAAAAATAAAGGGAAAAGGAGTGGGTATAAGTAAGTTATCAACATCGATTGTAGGATCCTTTTTCCTTATATATATGCAAGAAAAGTTAAAAAGTAGCATTCGATTGTAGGAGAATAAGTAAGTTATCAACATTCGATTATACTCTATGTATATGTATAGATATATATATATATATATGTGTGTATTTTATTTATTATGTAAATCTAGGTACAATTGAGAAGTCTCTAAACCATATGCAAAATATCATAAACCTAACACACAATTGTTACATCATACTTGAATTTTAAAAAGTAACAGGGTTGCATTTGACATTTATGATTCATCTCAATTTGAAAAACAAAATCATTTAATTTAAGGTCAGAAAGACCGAAATAACTAAATTTCAGTGATTTCAATTATTTTTAGAAAACTCTTAACGATTAAGTACCGCACTGGTGCTTTACAAAGCTTGCATACAACATCTAAATTGGTATAAATAAAAAACATTTATGTAATTTACTCAAATTTTTTAAAACAAAAATACATTGCATATATTTTTTGATACATATATATTCCTCTAAATTTGGCTGTCAATAAATTTCTTATCCTAAAGCATAGGTATCTACTATTGACTTTATTTTACATCTATGTACATTATGTAAAGTATGTATACTATTGTTATTGTTAATATGCTCTCATATGATGACTTTCTTTTAAAAATTTGTGTGTATACCCCTATGTGCATGAGTTGCGAGCTTCACCCGTGCTCTATTTATACTTCATAAATTTACAAAGAAGTTTCATATCCATTTCTGAGATGACTGACATTTTGAATTAAAAATGAAGGTATTTTTTGCAAATTTTTTTATGTTTGTGTATTTGAGTGTGGGTGAGTGATGAATCCCATATTTATCATCATATTATTGATTATTATCCCTTTAGCCTAAGTAATGCATCAATAATAAATAACAAATAATATAATTTAACAATTAACATCGTGTAAATAATTAACATTAATTATTGTATCTAAATAAATACATTATTGTGCCCTTTATTTCATGTATTTTTTATTGTTAAAAATTATAAAAATTAGTCTACTATTGTACATGTTCAACTTAACATTAAACGTAAATCAAAAATACAAAAATATTAAAGAATAATAAAGTAAGTATTTTTCAATACATTAAAAATACTTACAAAAATATTAGTATGTATATAATGTATTCTCACTTTGACTTCTATATGAAAGTTGTATATTTCAAAGATACAACTTTCACGTTGAACATTTTTCTTAAATCCAACTCAAACTATTTTATATTAATTTTATATCATTTATTGGCATTTGGAATTTTTTTATTGGGCCATGTGGCCCAATCAGATAATTACACATGCTGGCGTTTTATTTTCTTCTTCCTAAAATCCCTGACCATCAGATCAGCATGGATGAGCTAATCACAACCGCCCATCAGCACCTTTAATCACAGCTACTTGATCGCGTTTGATCAAGCAAATCAGGGCCGCTCACTTGTGCTCAAAATGAGACCATTCGATCTTTTATCTGATGGATCTAAGTCGTCGTCAACCTCCCCATCCTCGTTCTCCAGGAGGCACGAAGCATCAACCACCCAACTCCTCCCTTTTTCCCCACAGATGTCAACCTTCTTCCCGACCATTTGACACCGCTAATTTCTTCGCCTAACTCCCCTCTTCCATGCTAACATCCTAACTAACTCTAATCCTAACTATTATACTAACCGACGATGGTTGAAACCACTGCCTTGGCATAACCACCTTCGGCCATCTTCTTCAAATACATCCCAACCGACCGTTGTTGTTAGTTATCCACCTTTAAAAGAGCTATGGCCCAGTGTTTCTTCTCCACTCCGTGATAGGGATATGGAGGATCGACAATGTTAAGATGACCTTAGTCCTAGGTGTCGGCCCGTGGCCGGAAGAGGCCATGCTACAACGTCTCCAATAGTTGTTCAAGCTCCGTGCTATGGTTAATCACGTTAAGAGATGACCCTAAAGTCATCTGAGCCTCAAGCCCAAGCCAAATCATACGCACACGTTCATCTTTGAGATTCAGGTAATTTAGTTTTTATTTTTTAGCTTACTTTCTTCAAATTATTATCAGGTGTACAAAGGTTCTTCTTCCAAATCTAGCAGCTCGCGACCTCCACGGTGCATCAATGATGCACGCAAGAGGTTCCTCTCGCCACTCATTTTCCTCCATCCCTCCGACCACCTCAAGCTTTCTTCTTCACTCACGATAGCGAAGAACCCATTCAGACCACCGCCTTGTCCATCATCTAGTCTTTATTCCACTCACTCCTTCACACGCACTTGCTTAGATGCTTTCTAACATATGCATGTATTGAGCACTTTAATGGATGGAGATGCGATGGTGCCTCTGTTCTAGAGGTCGACCACTAACATTCTTTCATCGAATTGTCTTCTCCGATGTACACATGATCCTGTAACACCATCATTATCTTCTTCAGGACTCGATCTAAGTTAAATGACCTTCAACAGAGTGAGACGTGGACGGAGGAGAGCGATGGAAGTCATCGAGAATCTGATTTCACCTCCATCCCTTCAACAAAGATGAAGGAACCAGATATCGCATTTACCATTGGATGAACCCCCATCTGACGGTTTAGTGCTCCCTTTAGCCTCGTTGTCCAGGCGGGAGCCTCAGTGGAGCCGAAGCATCATCAAAGCATGGAGGACACCCCACGTGTCATCCAAACCTGCAACTGACCGAGCCTTAACGGTGCCATCTGCATTCCGCGTGTGCACATGTGCATGTATAGGGAAATTCGAATAAAGAGGCCTTTTGTTTTCATGGATAAATTTGAAAATGGATTTTTTAATTAAATATATTAAATAAATAACTTGGAAGAATTTATATTCAAAAAGGTGATAGTCAATTGGTACCTGAGGTGCTGATTTGGAACAAAATGCCCAAATCGACACCTTCGTTGATATCTCAAGAAGTCCACCTCATGACGTTACTAAGCCAGAAGGAATCGATCCCCTCTACCGAAGTCCAACATCATCAGTTTCCCTTTCTGAAGCCACCACTATCGCAAGGGCTTCAAGCCCTCCATTTCTATGACGCTTCTTCTCCACACTTGTCATGATCTACTACTTGTGAAGGAAGCATCACCATCACCGATGTCGTTGAAGGGAGAGTCGCTTCTCTTCTTCGTCGTCACAACCATGGGTTCTGCCATGTCATATTCACATTTGCCAACTTCACCATATGTTAATGCCTACTACCACATTCTTCTGTGTCGTTGCAGCACATCATGTTGTTATCGCATCCAGAGTTGCAACATCAGCGGATGTTACTACGCCTCTAGCTACCACCTCACTCCATTGTGATGGGTCGGCTCTGTTCGTACCTTATGCCCTTCACATGGGGTTTGTTTGCCATGGTATCTCTACATGTTACGCCCAACAGATTCTCTCGAGGTGTCGATTTGGGCATTTCTTCCCAATTAATGGACATTGTTTTAAATATCAATTTTCCTCTATTTATTTAACTGTGAGTTAATTATCAATTATTTAATAAAAAAGTCCAACATCGATCATCTAATTTTGATCCTACAATTTTTTAGGTATTCTCAATGAAAACTACATAATATTCCTTTTTCTAGCAAATCGATCATAACTACTACATATATTCCATGATTGTGCACTACCACTAGGAGCTAATGAATAGATTTGTGATTCCATAGAAGAACATCACAATTCCTTACAAAAAATGATTTGTTGATCATGGAATGCATATATCATATTCCTACAAAGATAACTAGAAATTCCAACCATTAGAAAACCAAGCGAACCAAAGCAACTTATATATATATATATATATATATATTCAAATGTGCCTTATCATCATTTAAAAATTTTACATTTTTATTTTTATTATCAATTATATTTAATTTTAGATATTCACACTACTATGGAAATTAAGCACACTATTTCAATTGTCATTTGAATGTTGATTGCACACATCTCACAAAATCTAAGTTATTCATTTAAAATGTACGCTTGATTTCCCGAAAATGTTCTTTAAACTATTGGATTTGTTATTTAATGTAAAGCCTTGAACTTGGCATATCTCGAATCCTATATAATAAGATCCGGCTCGTCAAGAGAAAACCAACGAAATTTGTTTTGTGTGAATCGGACTTCGTTTCGAACTGTTATGATTTTCGAAAGAAAGAGAAGTAATGAAGACTAAGATGTCATTAACCCATTATGACTGTCATTAAGACTAATTAAACATGATTAAAGAAACTAATGACAGATTGAAAACCATTAATGATCATTAGCAATCACTAATCAATAGTTAGTAAAAGATAAGCGTAAGCCACGAAAGTTAAATCGCGATTAGTGAAAGTTAATCCTGATTAGTGTTAATTAAGCGTCATTAGCGAATCTAGAATCCTTTAGAATGTTCTAACTTAAGCCCCAAGTTTGGGATAAGTTTTGGCTAAAACCATGGGCCAAAACCATGGACCGCTAAACCATGGTTAAGGTTTAAACCATGGTTTTCTAACCATGGTCAATGGTTTTCTGGGGCGTATAAATAGACCCCCCCACCCATTCATTCTCTACGACTTCCACTACTACCATCACCCCAAGGGCTAGGGTCGAGAGGTCGGGAGGAGAAGTTGGATGCGAGGAAGGAGCGCTAGCGAAGCACTGCTGGGAGAACGAGGAGGAGAAAGGTATGATTCTCTCTTAGTTTGCTTCGTGAGCTAGGCTTTCAATTCATCCTCTTGTTCTTCCAAGTTTTGTTCTTGATTCATCTTTCTTTCCGATTCGTTTTCCTGTTGTGGTTCGAGGAGAAATCTGTGTAACATCCTACTTAGGTGCAGGCGGCTATGCACGTCAGTGACCCTATGATTCGTCACACGTTCACTCATCTAAGACGCGTGATGTCTACCGATTCTCCATCGTTTATATTTATATTCTTTCTATTATGCTTTTATAATTATTTTGATGGAGAAATCTGTGTAATACCCTACTTAGGTGCGGGCGACTATGCACGTCAGTGACCCTGTGATTCGTCACACGTTCACTCACCTAAGATGCGTGGTGTCTACCGATTCTTCATCTCTTGTTGTTTGAGTATATTCTTTCGGTTTCGTTGTTATTTTCCTCTCAATTGATTTTATAGAGGAAATCTTTTCGTTTGTATTTTGAAATATGTCCCAATATAAAGGGAAACTCTGCCGAAATTTTCCAAGAAATATGTCCTGATATAAGGGGAAACTCTGCCGAAATTTTCCGAGAAATATGTCCCGATATAAGGGGAAACTCTGCCGAAATTTTAAGAGAAAATATGTTCTTGGCATTCTTCGTGTTCTTCGTGTTCTTCGCGTTTTCGCGTTCTTCGTTCGTTCTTCGCGTTCTTGACACGTTCTTAGCGTTTTTGATACGAAAATGAAATTCAATCTTTTCAAGAGCCTTAAATAGCCTTTCTAAAAACGAAACACGATAAAGCCTTGCATACACGAGAGAGAGCTAGATTATGTAACGAAATCCTTCCTTTTATTGTTGGATTTTCAAACGGGATTATTGAAAGTCTTGATTTTATGTTTTGTGCTATAAAGAACCCTAATTTTAGCTGTTTTTGAAAAAGTCTGAACAGTTTCTTTGTGATTCCCACTAAAATAAGGTTTAAGCATCAAATCGATGCGGTGTCTTTGAAATTTAGGGTTCGGGAGTTAAAATAGGCATAAATACGAGTATATATGTATATGAATAATATATATGTGGGTCTATACTAATTATTACTGGTTATGCAAATTGAAGACTTAACGAAAGAATTACGTCATGGGAATTGATGTGGTTTGAGTTGGATCCTGAAAAGGATTGTATGTGTCACGTTAAGGATGACTGGGAGTAGAACTACAAGTCAGGCATGCAACCTGTAGATTTGTCGGAAGGAACCCGTATTGGTGTTTCCCTACCTAGGTGGTATACGGTTGCCATGTTATGTTAAGTGCGCACGAAATGAATGTTTTGCAACATGTGGTACCGGGCGCCAATATCTTCGAGTTGAACGACGGAAGATGTGGTCGTGTCATGTGGAGGTACGGGTGGTTCAATAGCGTCTGAGTCACAATAATATGTATTTAAAGCTGCTAGGTTATATGATTGAATGTTAGCCTGAGGTTTTAAGCAACCGAGTCCTCGAGGACGGTGTGCTCATTTATTTTTCAGGCTGAGGGTTGAGACCCTAGTTAATAAAAGAAAAGGAAATTGTCAGGGTAGTATTGGAGGATTGGTTGAGGCGACGTGCGGCAGCATAAGCTTACCGAGATCAACGCAATCTCCAATCTCGAAGTATCCACAGCTTCAGAATCTAAGAAGGGTGGGGTTCCCCTGGACTAATCCCTGACGTGTAATAGAAAGGAATAAGAGTTAAATTAACAAGAAGGAATGAAACCTTTTGTGATAACAAGTTTTACAAAATTACACAATTTGTTTGCTTTTTCTCTTCTTCGTTACTTAGCATTCGCTAATTTTTATCATATGATTTATGGAAAACCCAACATGTGTCGGTGAGCCATCACAAGGACTTTAAAAAATCATCCAGCTTACATACTAGACATCCATCCGGCTACAGTGGCTTTACTTTTTAAGGTAGTTAGTAATCTTTTGTATATTTTCCTTTCAAGCTGATGTACATGTAAATGGTTATAGTGGAACAGTGTATCATTTGAACTTTATTTTGTGAATGGAAAAGTGTTGAAATACTTTCTTCTGAGTATTTTTAATTGCAGTCTGTTTCTGAATGTTAGTTGTGATTGCTGAAAAATTATTGCCGAGGGGTCGCGACATTTAAGCTGCAAATTGTTGATCAAGTACTCAAAAACATGTGTTAACGCTCTCAAAATCATTGTGCAATAGCAATTAAGAGAGAGCATGATACTGATCATGTGTTCATGCATGTGCAGGCGTACGTGGGCGCATACATGAGGCAACTAACAAGAATGTTGACACATGCTTCAAGGCTTTCATTTGGGGTCCTACTATTTGTTATTTCCATTGTTGAATTATTCAAACATCGTTAAATGACTTTGTATTTCCATCAAGTGGTATCAGAGCCACTCCCTCAAATATAATCGCTATTTTCCTCCTCACATCGACGTAAAATCCCCGTCTCATGTCTTCGCAAACGATCACAGAGTCATCGTCATCATCGTCTCGTGCCTCATCGTTCTCTAGGAAAGAAAAGAGTTATATATCCAAAATGACAAACAAAATAATTGTCATTGAGGTTGGGAAAATCAAGTACATTAATGGTACTAATTATATATTATAAAGTAGAAATACATACTTTGCCATATTACGTGATAGCATACACTCCATAATTACCAAATTTAGCCCTGCATTATTTGAATTCCAACCATGGAGGAAATCAAGTCTCGTGAACAATGGGAGAAAATAAATAATAGGGATATGAGTTTTATGATGACTCGTGTGGAGCTAAATCTGAAAAGGATCTTTGAGGCCTATAAATCAACGTAACACAATAAATGATAAATATCATTTAGAATCCAAGATGAATGTCCAGTTCTTTTACATAAAAAACAACTCGTATAGAATGAATATTTCAAAAAATGTCCTACAATACGTGAATATGTTGATCATGATTTCTAAGGATCTAGTGGCTAGTTCCGAAGACAATACAAATAGAGAGTCTCGCATCATATTTCGAGTGGTCACCGCATCTTTAAGGATAATGGCACCATTAAGAGCACGAAGGACCAACATGCATGGCTAACAATTGCATCTGTTTGAAACAATGATCAAAAGTTGAGATTTTTAAAGTCAGTGAAGATGATAAGCAAACGCAGTGCATGCCAATAAACAACTAGGATCCTCTATAATGAATTTCAAGAGAAAAAGTGAGAAAAACTTAGGTAGTTCCTGCTACAATTGTAATAAAATATGGTCACTTCAAGGTCAATTAGCCAACTAAATGAAGTCATTAAATTTTAATGCTCCTAAGAACAAAGGCAAAAATAAGGTGGAATTTATAGTTGTCGTGACGCGTAACTCTACAATCCCAGGTTGTGATGGTTAGTGAAGTTGAACCTGGTGCGAACTACCTTATACTAGAAGGTATTATTGTTAGTTGGCCGGCTGACTGACTAAGGTCCTTACGATAGATCATCGGTACCTGCTGGGTTTCTAGAATTCATATGATAAAATGAGCGAGTATTAAATAACAAAGAAGAGAAAAGTAAACAAGTAGTGTACTTTAGAAAACTTATTATACCAAAAAGTTTCATTTTTTTCTGTACATTAAGTCATATTCCTTTTATTCACGTCAAGAATTAGTGTAGATGTTTTACCTCATCTCTCATGGACTCCGATGCTCTGGACACTTCGGGATTGGAGATTGTATTGATTTGATGAGCTTATGTCGTCGCACGTTACATCAACCAATCCTCAAATACTACCCTGATAATTTTCTTTTATTTATTTGTTCAAGGTTTCAAACCATCGGTCTGTCAAATAATGAAGCACACTATCCTTGAGGACCCAGTAGCTTAAAACCACAAGATACCATTTAGTCATCTACACCTGGAGCTTTAAGTACATGTTATCCTAACCCAGTCATTACTAAACCACCCGTGCCTTGACATGGAATGACCACATCCTCAGTCAGTCAATCTTCCTAATGGTAGCTGGGTGCCACACATTGCAAATAATATAGGGATATTTACACCCATAATCTTGAGTAATTTTGTAATTACATTCATAACCCTGAGTAATCACGAATTACATGAGTAAGTGATCTCTCCTACACCCATAACCATCCGTTACTTTAGTCCATCAACTTAACCAAAACATTGAGTTAATCTAACCTCTCCAGATCTGATGGCTAAAATTAAACTAATAAAAAAAATTAAAAATAACCCCTCTTCCTCCTCTCTCTTCCCCAACTCCAGCCCGTCAAATCCCCTTCATCCTCCTCCCTGAGCCCCGAGAAGCACCCCTCCCTCCCCAGTCCCCTCCTCCTTTCTCTGCCCCGAGCAACACCCCCTCCCTCCCCAATGCCATTGCCGATCTTGAGGTTGTAGTCGGAGAGCAATGTTGCACGGGGGCACTCGATGGATGTGGTGACGACCACGACAGAGGTGATGACGGAGGGACGATCGAGGTCATCCTCACGATGCTCATAGTACAACCACACATAGAGGACAAACTTATGGTGGAGGTCAGGTGCGTGGACGCAGGTGGAGCGGAGAGAGAGACGAAGGAGCTTTGGGTCTTAGACAAATCGGAGGAGCGAGCGTTGCTTGAGGTGGAGGGAGTAGCGGTCAAGCTCGGGGGCAGAGGAGAGGTGGCGGAAGGCAGATGAGAGCTGGGAAATGGGCTCTACCGGGCGAGGGCGTGGACCCAGGTAGAGCTGAGAGAATGACAGAGGAGCTTTGGGTCGTTGACGAAGCATAGGAGTGAGCGATGCTCGAGGTGGAGGGAGTAGTGGTCAAGCTCGGGGGCGGAGAAAAGGCGACGGAAGGTGGAGGTCGACTCGGTGGAGGAAGAGGTCAATCGGGGGTGGGAGGGTCGATGAGGTCTCGGGAGGGGTACTCCTCCATCATACTCTCAATTATTTTATTTAGTATGTAGAATGGCATCATTTTATAAATATAATATATTTTAAAGGGCAAGATTGAACACATTTAACTTTTTTCGTCAAAGTTAACGGAGATTCGAGACGAAACTTGAGACAAATTTATGTCACGTAAAGGTTAAGCATTACTCGAGGTTTCTCGTATAATTCATTATTAGTTGGGGTTATGAATGTAATTACAAAATTACTCAGGGTTATTAGTGTAAATATCTTAATAATTTATTGCATACGATAAACATATATGGGCAACCGTGTACCACCTAGATATGGCTTGCCAATATGTTAGCTCTTCTAACAAACCTACAGGGTGCATGTCCGACCTATCGTATCTATTCCAAGTCATCCTTAATGTAAAATATTGTACGAAAATCATAACTGGATCCACTTTAGGCCGTACCAATTTTCACTTAATATCGGTACAACATTGCACATAAATCATACCAGCTATAAGGATGATTCATTACATCAACTCTATTTTAGAAAGTATTTTAGAGTAAATTATTAAGCAAGAATGTGAATGTTAAAGATCAAAATAACATTAATATTATCCAATTTAACTTTAAAAACCCAACAAAAAGAGGTGGGATTTTGTTGCCTAACGTGTTAACTTTTACATGCACTGCAACCTACTTTGGTTTGTTTTTCAAATAAGATGATTAACGACTCCTGGAATGATTGAAATTTATTTTTTATATCAACAACATGAATAACACACGAAGAAAGTGAGGAACAAATGAAGAATGCAAAGAATATAATCTCTCGGAATTTAGGCAGAGTTTTACCTTATAGCGGTTTATATTTCAAGGAAAATTTTGGCAGAGTTTTCCCTTACATAGGGTGATATTTCAAAGAAAAATTCAACAGAGTTTCTTGTTATATAATGGTATTTTTTTAAAAAATGAGACATGAAAATAAGAATTAAAAGAAGAAATGATGCATAACAGGCACACCTCGCATTATAGGTGGGTGACAACTATGTTCACCGACGTCCCAATCACCGTACCCAAGTAGGGTATTACTCAAATTTCTACATCATGTAGCAACACTATTAGAATACAAAAAAGAATCATCTCTCATGTCATGGATGAGTGAAGCATGTTGACTGACGGGTCAATCGCCCGCACCCAAGCATGGATATGCTCAGATATCTCCATTATATGTTAATACTAACATAGTAAAGGAAAAGAACTTGAAAGGACATCAAACCCTAGATCAAGATAAACTTATTTACCTCCATCTCGAAGTGATCGAGGAGAGGAGCACACCTTCTTCTTTCTCTTCTTCTTCTCGACAGTGATTCACTAGCGCTTCTTCCATTTCTCCCTATCCTTCTCTCAATCTCTCAACCCTTAATCCTGGGAGTAGTGGTGGATGGAATAAAACTTGGAGAAAATGAATGGGGTGGAGGTATTTATAGACTCCCAATCCCTGAAAATCATGGTCTAGAATCCATGATTTTCTCCCACAGATTTTCCTAGATCATGGTTTCCTTCAATACGATGGTTTCACAGTTCATAGTTTTTGCCCATGTTTTTTTCCTAAGCTCATCACAAACTCATGGTTTTGCTAATGACCCTTCATTAGATATGATTACAATTAATTAGCACTGATCATGATTAACTATTCTTAACAATGATTAACATCTAGTAAATCATGATCAACATTCCTTAACCATGATCAATAAATTTAATGATCATTTGTATTCTTAATCAAGAAGTATTAGTATTAGTGATAGTGATTAAGAGCTAATGATGGATTAACTAATGTCAACCACTTTTGCATTCAAAATTCATAATAATTTGAAACGATATTCGATTTAGACGAAACAAGTTCCGTTGAATTCGTCACATCAGGCCGGATATAATATCCATAAGAAAGTAGGATTTAAAGAAGTTGATTTTTAGGACTTTACAATTATAAAAACCTTGAAGGAAGTCTCGTCCTCAAGACATAGAATGAAGGTATAAAAACCTTAAAGAAGGTGCAAGCCATAAAAATCTTAAAGAAAATGAACCCATTTTCATTAAAGCCAAGTGTATGCAAATACGTGATATTATTACACAAACAGATAGGGATACTTCTCTCTCATATCTATCTCAATTTTTCGTGTAGCTTCTTCAAAATTTTGGCTTCGACACAACACTTTGATAACATGAACATCTTTATTTCTCAATTTCGTAACGTATTTGTCTAATATTTGCACTAGAGTTTCTGGGTATGTTAAGCCTATCTCAACTTGTAGATCATCGTAACTTATAATATGCTCTGGATGCCTAACATACTTCCTCATACAATACGTGAAAGGCATTGTGTATTCCAGAAAGATGAGGAGGAAGTGCAAGTCTGTATGCAACTTTATCGACTCGTGGATAATTTCAAAGGGACCCATAAACTTGAGTGCTAACTTTCCTCGCAAGCTAGATATTTATACCCCCTTTGTAGGGGAGACCACCTCAAACTCGAGGTCTATGTGTCTAGTATCATTATAACTTTTCTGGTGACTCTGGGCGGTTATTAGTCTTTTTGAGAAAGCTCCATAGCTTATTGTGTCTATTTGATTCTGTCTAAGTCATAGAGATTATTTGTTCCACCTCTTGCCAACACAGGGGAATGGTATACCTACGCCCATATAGTGTCTCAAAGGATTCCATGCCAATAGTGGCATGATAACAATTGTTATAGGTGAATTCTGTAAGAGACAAATGCTTATCCCATGATCCTTTCCATTTCGAGGCACATGCCCACAATATATCTTCTAAGGTTTGTATGCTACACACTCTTATTAATCATATGTCTGAGGATGATATGATATATTCAAAAAAAAAGTTGTATGCCTAATGATTTCATAAAATTATCCCATTAATGTGATGCAAATCTTGAATCTTGATCAGAAACTACATCTTTTAGAATACCATGAATACATGTTACATGTGTAAGATATAGTTCAATAAGTTGATCTAGAGTAGCAGTTAAGATTATTGCAATAAAATGTGCAACAATGGTCAGTCGATCTATTATCACCCAAATATTACTTTACCACATACGGTTGTTGGTAAACATATGATCAAGTCCATGGAAATGCTTTCTCATTTCCATTAAAGGATAGGAAGGGGCTGCAATAATCCTGATGGTCATTGATGAGAAGAATTTACCTGTTGACAGGTAATGCAAGAGTTCGGAAACTCAGTGACATCCTTCTTCATTCCAGACCACCAAAAGTATGAACAAAGATCTCTATAGATCTTTTTGTACTTCAAGTATGAATTGCTAATATTAAATAGCGTGCTTCTCTCATGATGTATCTTCTTAACTCAGGTCTGTCAAGTACACAGACTCTATGATGTTTATACAATAAACCATCATGTATAGGAAATCCATCAATTTCATTTATTTCTACTATCTCTTAAGTCTTTTAGAAGTATATCATCTTCCTGGCCTTTACGTATTCTATCCCAAATCTCTAGCCCATATCGACAAGAAATGGTTATTGTATCTATATTATTTTCAAATGATTGACATTCACTTAATGTAGCTATCACACCCCAAAATCGGATTGTTGTCACAATAATTTGGGAATAAGTTCTTCTTCTAAGGACATATGCTACCACATTTCCCTTACCCGGGTAATAAGAGATTGTATAGTCCTTTAATAAATCCTAGCCATCATATCTGTATCATGTTTAGCTCTTTTTGGTCAAATAAGTATTTTAAACTCTTACAATCAGTACATATCTCAAAAGTGATGTCATAAAGGTTGTGTCTCCTTATTTTCAAAGCAAAAACAACTACGACAAGTTCAAGGTCATGAGTTGAATAATTACGCTCATGTTTCTTCAGTTGTTGTGATGCATATGCTACTGCCCTTCCATCTTACATGAGCATTGTGCCAAGTCCTTCCATGGATGCATCAACGTATGCAGTAAATCCCTTAGTGCTGAAGGATAAAATAAGGATAGGTGCAGTGGTTAAACAATGCCCTTTCTTCATTTCAATGTTTGAAAGCTGGTTTCACAAGTATCAAACTATACAAATGGTAACCCTTTCTGATTTAACCGAGTCAAAGTCAAGGCTATTTGTGAAAAGTCTTTCACGGATCTTCTATAGTAATCGAGTAACCCTAGAAAATATTGCATTTCTACAGTTTCCGGACACTCCTAAATCAACGTCGCACTAATCTTTGCAGGATAAACAGAGATACATGCCCCAGAAATGACATGACCTATAAAGGATACTTCGGTTCACCAAAAATCACACATGTTATAATTAGGATATAACTTATTCTTCCTTACCATATAAAGTGCATGTCAGAAATGTTATTTATGTCATTGCTTGTTCTTAGAATAGATGAGTACATCACCAATAAATATTATCACAAAGTGATACAATAATTGACTAAATACTCTACTAATAAGATCCATAAAGGCTAGTGGTGCATTTGTCAGGAAAAAATCATGACTTAGAACTCGTAATTTCTGTATCTAGTATGGAAGATTGTTTTAGGAATATCAGAGTCTAATTCTTGACTAATGGTATCCATATCTTAGATCAATTTTCGAGTATACAATGTAAGAATGTAACTGATCAAAGAGGTTATCTATTCATGGCAAAGGATAATAATTCTTTATTTCTTTATTTAGCCGTCGATAGTCAATGCATAGTCGAAATGAACCATCTTTCTTTCGCACAAAAAGCATAATTGCACCCAAAGGTGAAAACTAAGGTGAATGAACCCTTTAACCAAGAGTTCATGCCCTTGCACCTTTAATTCACGCAACTTGATGGATGCCATATAATATGTCAGAATAGAGATTGGTCAAGTATCATGTATGAGAGAGATTTCAAATTCAATCTGTCGCTTAAGTAGTAATCCAGATAGTTCACCTGGAAAGATATCAGGGAATTCACATACTATAAGCACATACTTCTATCATTCGCTCTGTTTTAGTGGTAGATACATAAGCTAAGTAGCCTTAGCATCCATGCAAAAACAATCATTGTACCTTCAGAGCACATATATATATATACTACCTCCTCATTAGAAATCTTCCTAATGAACTGGAATTCTATAGAGTTAGGAAGGCTAAAGGTTACTACCTTTTAGAAATAATCAAGGCATGCATTATATCTTTCTGATCAGGCCAAAATCATCCAATTCAATAATTGCAGATAAACAGGTAATTGATGTCCTACAATCTATACCACACAGTCATCTAAGATCTCTTGAATTTTAATTACTTGACCTCCTAGTCCCTTAATCAGATAAGAATTTTGTACTTCTATTGAATCTTTCCCAAAGTAAGCAGTAGATATCGAGCCACAAATAAATACAAAGCACTAGAATCAAATAAAGGCATGCACGAAAAGACCAACGATAGTAACGATACCTTGTATGATAGTGCCTGAATTGTAAGCTTATTCTTCAATGATGGCATTAAGCTAACCATTAGGAGAAGGAAAGATAGAGCTTTGCAATGCTCTATGGTAGTTACTACGTGGGATACTATCCTTTTGAATCTTTACCTCTACCCTTTCTTCCTTTATGTGTTGTTCCATTTCTCGAGACAGATGCCACATTATTAGTTGGGGTTGGCTTGAACCCATATCCTCTCAACTGTGGACAATCTTTCTTGAAGTGGTCTTCTTAATGACAATAACAACAAGTACGTCTTCCTATCTAAGATGAAGATCCAACCACAATGTACTAGCTCGTGCTGCTAAGTCACAAGGGTAAAGTAGAGATATAGAAAAATCTACTCTTTCTGACAGCTCCTGGTCCAAGGTCTATTGCAAGCTTATAATGGAGCTAGTTGGGTGATAGTGGCGGTCCCTATTGTTGTGAGTGTCTTGCATTTGGATAGTCCACTAGTAAAGTGGAATTTCTTCTTTGGTGATTTTCATCCATTTCCATCTCAATACAAGAGACAATGTCCATCCATTACTTCATTTATAATGGTGTCTCTAAAACCTACAAGCTTCTCTATAAGATCTCCCTGAAGCCCACTAATAAAATTTGATAAGGCATTCTTGTGGTGAAGCTTCTAAATCTTGGTGGATAACGTAGTAGCTCAGTAAAGTGAATATGATAATATCACATAGTCTCGAAATCGTAGGTTGGAGAAGCTAAATCCCTCATCTTTAATTCTTCCCAATAGGAGGGGTAAATGTGAGAACCTTTCTTCAAATGTATCCCATGGGACAAGATCTACTAATTTCTTGGAAATAACTCTCCACCATCATTTTGTATAGTCTGCTAGAAAGTAGTCAGCAGATGCACCCACGTGTTTGGTGATGCATATATTATCCTCAATATCTTGCTAACATGGTCAAGCCATAATTATACCTCAACATGTGTTTTATGCCTTTGAATCGAGGAATCTTTCCATTTCAGTAACTATCAAGTAATTTTTGGTAGCTAAGAAGGGCCCTCTCCATTTCCTTCAGCTGGGATAGGAGTAAATTAATGGAAGGATTGTAACTAGATTCTTCCTCCAAAAGGTAAACGGAATCACAGACTGTTGGAGCTGGTAAATCGTGCACTACTGCTGAAATGGGTTGTGAGAATCTGGGGTGACAAAGAGGACTTATGTAGCAGACTCTTACGCTGCATCTACAGAGTCGAGATACATTCTATTAATGTTATTCGTAGCATTCGCTTTGAGACGTCGCTATGGAAGGGTATTCGTGCGACTTTCCCAGATCTTCCCCATCTCCTCCGTCCGAGTTTAGGTGATGGCAACACTTTTTCCTTCTGGACAGATGACTGGATGAGCAACGAACCTCTAGCCTCTCGCTTCCCGCGTTTGTATGCTATCGCTGTGGACAAAAGTGCTCGTGTCGCAGACCTCTGGGATAATGGGGGTTGGAGACTTAATTTTGCAGGTGCGCTATCTGAACGACGTATGCAAGAACATCGCAACTTGATGGAGTCTCTAGCTAGGATTGAGGGCCCCACTATTGGTAAAGATCATTGGGTTTGGAGAGAGGGTGATTTTTCTGTCAAGAAGGCCTACACTGTGTTGATCAAGGGAACTGAACCGCTTGAAGAGGACCTTGCTAGGGATTGTAGGATGATTTGGGAGTGGAAACTTCCGGCACGTATTAGAGTTTTCATGTGGCTCCTGAGACATGGTAGATTACTCACCAAGGAGAGACGTGCCCGCATCTTTCATTCTGATGATAACTCATGTGTTCTTTGCAACTCATCACTGGAATCCGCTGAGCACCTATTCCTCGACTGCGATAAGACGAAGGATTTTTGGCAGATGCCTGGTATACCTTGGGTTGATCTTAGCAGCATGACATCCTTCTGGGAATCTCTCTTCAGCTCCAGATTTCGTCCAAATGCTGTGAGATTGATGCCAGTTGCGAGCTTATGGGCTTTATGGGTTAGTAGAAATGGTGTAATTTTTCGTGCGGAGAGGTTTTATGTTGAAAATGTAGACCTTGCTCGGACTCTTCTCGAGTCCTGGATGTTCTAATCATCTTTTTATTAATCTACTGGGCAGGCACCAACGCGTGTTTCCCCCTTTTTTGGCTAAAAAAAAAGGTAAACGGAATCCTCAACCCTAGCATCCACAATTATGGATGCCTCGGGTCTCTTAGCTTGGGCATCGAGTCTTTCTCTTTAATGCTCGCTACCTTTGCCACATATCTTGGAGCATTGCCATCATTACATCCATGTACCTAGCCAAATCATGATCTGCCATAAAGTGAACCAAGACAATTTATTGGTTCTTATTCTACCTAGCATGATGTACTTTGGAGACAGTAATTTGTGAATGATAATATTTTTGCAGTCAATTATTAAGATTGGGGGGATCTTAACATATCCTCAGTTTCTGAATACTCCAATAGATATTATCATTGAATAAGATACTTGAATAACTTAGTTCTGATAGCAATATGTCATTACATGTATTCAGGGTCATCGGATCCTCTCATTTACCATATCTGGTTATTCAACAATAGCTTTATCCAATAATAATAGATACCATTCAGAGTCTGACTACAATAAAAAAACTACATAGGGAGCATCTCGCATCTATATTCCATTCACAAACTGAGACTTACATAGAAAACATGTCCCACTGTTTTCTTATACATATACATCAAGTTGAAGGAAAAGATCTCATAAAAAAATTACTAATAGCTTTGACTAGAAGCTACTGTTGTTGGATGTCTGGCTGTCTAGGTTCCTTGTGATGGCTCACGGATACCTGTTGGATTTTTAGAAATCAAAGGATAAAGATTAGGATCATTAAGTAATGAAGCATAGAAAAGTAAACAAGTAGTGTGGTTTAGAAAATTTTATTATACTAGAAAGAACCATTTCTTTTCATTACATTAAGTCACATTCCTTCTATTCTATGTCGAGGATTAGTCCAGTTGTTTTACCTCACATGTCATAGACTTTGAAGTTGCATACATTTCAGAATTGGAGATTGTGTTGATCTGTGAGCTTATGTCGTTGCATGTCGTCTCAACTAATTCTTCAATACTACCCTGATAATTTTCTTTTATTTCATTATTCAAGGTTTCAAACCCTCAGCTTGTCAAACAAGGAAGCATATCGTCCTTGAGGGCCTGGTAGCTTAAAATCACATGTTAACATTTAATCATCTATACCAATGTTTTTAAATACATGTCATTGTGATCCAGCCATTATTAAACCACTTGTGCCTCCACATGGCATAACCATATCTTCAGTCACTTAATCCACCTAATGACAACTGAGTACCAATCGTTGCAAATAATTTATTGCATATGCTCAGCATATTGCAATTGTGAACCATCTAGGTATGGACTACTAATAAGGATGCTCTTCTGACAAACTTACAGGTTGCATGCCCAACATATAGTATCTTCTCCAAGTCATCCTTATTGTAAAAGATAATATAAAAATTGTAACTGGATCCACTTTGACCATATCAATTTCACCTAATATTGGTACAATATTGTACATAAATCATAATAGCTACAAGAATGATTCCTTAATCTACTCTATTTTAGCAATTATTTCAGAATAAATCATGAAGCAAGCATGTGGATGTTCTTCATAATAAATATCACAATAACATTAATTTTATCTAGTTTAACTTTAAAAATCCAACAATAAGAGGTAAGATATCGTTACATACCGCGTTGCAACCTACATTGTTTTTTTTCAAATAAGATGATTAATGGCTCTTGAAATGATTGAAATCCATTTTTATGTCAATAACACAAATAGCATATGAAGAATGAACGAAGAATACGAAGAACATAATCTCTTAGAATTTCGACAGAATTTTCTCTTATATCATGTGATATTTCAAGAAAATTGTTGGTAGAGTTTTCCCTTACACAGGGTGATATTACAAATAAAATTTTGACATAGTTTTCTCGTATAAAATGGTATTTAAAAAACAAGACTTGAAAATAAGAATCAAAAGAAGAAATAATGCATAATAGGTACACTTCACATCATATATGTGGGTGACATGTACATTCACCGACGGCCCAACAACCCGCACCCAAATAGGTGTTACTCAGGATTCTATATCATATAGCAACACTATTAGCATACAAAGAAGAATAGGCTAGTCTCATATTATGGGTTAGTGAAGCATGTTCACTGACAGGTCAACCGCCCTCATCCAAGCAAGGCTATGCTCATATATCTCCCTTATATGCTAAGACTAACATAGTAAAGGAAAGAACTTGAAAGTATTTTAACCTAGAGATTAAAATAAACTTACTTGCCTCCTACTCGAAGTCATCGAGGAGAGAAGCACACTATCCTCTTTCTCCTCGTCTTCTCGACAACACTTTGCTAGTGCTCCGTCCATGCCTTCCATCCCTTCTCTCAACCTCTCAACCCTAGCCCTAGAGGTGGTGGTGGATGGAATGAAACTTGGAGAGAATGAATGGGTAGGGGTATTTATATGCTCCCAAATCTTGAAAATCATGGTTTAAAATCCATGGTTTTTCCCACGGTTTTGCCCAAAACCATGGTTTCCTTCAATACCATGGTTTCACCAATTTTATAATGAAACCCATTGTTTCGTTAATGACCCTTCATTAGTGCTAATCATGATTAATTAGCACGTATCGTGATTAACTTTTCTTAACTACGATTAACATTTACTAAATCATGATCTAAACTCCTTGACCATGATCAGTAAACTTAATGATCATTTGTATTCTCAATCAAGATTTATTAATGATGGTGATCAAGAGCTAATGACAACTTAACTGACGTCAACCTCTTTTGCATTCAAAATTCATAACAATTTAAAATGACCTCCACTTCAGATGAAACAAGTTTCGTTAGATTCGCCTCATCGGGCCATATTTAGTATCCACAAGAACATTAGGATCCGAAGAATGTTAGTTTTTTGGGTTTGCAACTAGTGATTGAAAGAGACTCAGTAAAAGTCAATATTATTATAATAAGTAGAAATATTTATATATTCCATAGTAGGAAGTATAATGTATGCAATGATATACACTCAACCTAACGAAGCTTATTCAATAAACCTAGTTAGTATATATAAAAGTAATCACGGGAAAACACATTAGATGATGTAAGAAGGATTCTATAACTCTAAAATAAGTGTACATCTAAAATCAGTGTATCAAGCTAGATCACTAGAGGTAGTAGGATAATTCGAGGTGATTATCTGTTAACCCCCGAGGATCCGGATACCCGTTTACGCTAGGATCCGGATACCCGTTTCGCCTCATCGGGCCAGATTTAGTATCCACAAGAACATTAGGATCTGAAGAATGTTAGTTTTTTTGGGTTTGCAACTAGTGATTGAAAGAGACTCAGTAAAAGTCAATATTATTATAATAAGTAGAAATATTTATATATTCCATAGTAGGAAGTATAATGTATGCAATGATATACACTCACCCTAACGAAGCTTATTCAATAAACCTAGTTAGTATATATAAAAGTAATCACGGGAAAACACATTAGATGATGTAAGAAGGATTCTATAACTCTAAAATAAGTGTACATCTAAAATCAGTGTATCAAGCTAGATCATAAGAGGTAGTAGGATAATTCGAGGTGATTATCTGTTAACCCCCGAGGATCCGGATACCCGTTTACGCTACTTTCATGGCATTTCCTTCACATAAGATCGCACAAATTACAGAAAAAACAGGTAAATTTTTCGTGCTTGACGCTACATATGACATTCACATCCACATTCATAAACATATGCTAATTGAGACAAATGTCACCAAAATTTTATCTCATTAACTTTCATTTATTTTACAACATGTACATGGTCTGATAGTACATATAGTATATCCCAAAAATCTGACTGAACAGAAGAGAAGCATAATACATTATCAACCGAACCAAAAACTGAAACAAATAAATCATACCTTCTAGTATATATCCTGTCTTCTGGAAGCATCAATAGCTACTGAACAACAGGCTGTTTGCCTGCCAAAACATGTTAGGAATGAAATGACGTTACCGGACGCTGGTACCTCCCAAATTTTTTAAAAAATAACAGGCATTTATTATGTTCAAAAGCAATCAAGTATAGATGCATGAACAACTCATATTATAATTTATTTCTACTTGCAAATGTAAAGATTTCCAAATTTCCAGTAAGAACCTCTCATGATCAGCCCATTAACCCAATACTCCCCATATAGGACATGTTTATATTGTAGTTGAATAATCATGAATATATGAGTGTAAGCATATAACATCATTTTCTTTAAAGATCATGTTTGTGAGTGATGATGGAAAGTTTGAGATCGGAAAGATTTCTTGATTTATTTAGATTCTTAAGTCTAGTGGATAGTCTGTGGTCTTGGTTCGTGTGAAACCTCACACTATGACTCTAAGACTTGGGGAATGTCTTAGGGTTGGGGTGCCTCCGTAGGCATGTGGTGTGGTATAATGCATCCTAACTAAGTTCCCAACACGTCCACTAGCTTAATGAGATTTCGAATAGGATTATAGTTACTTCCATTCACTCAACTTTGATTGTAATCCCTTCAAATCTCAAGTGCAACTGTCTCAGATGTAACCCTAACCCTAGATGATGTAGATATAGATATGGATGATCTGGATTTAGAATCGCCAAGTCTGTTGGCGAAAGTAAAACCCAAGCGGTGAAGAAGCCAACAAAAAGGGCTCTTCCGTCTCGCCCCCTAATGGAAGTGCGGTCCAATAGAGGGATATGTCTACTCCCAAACTACGCCACTGAGACGGGTGAGAGAGACTCTCCGGAAAAGTCGCTCTAGAAAACAACCCGATCGGTAACGTGCAACCGAGCTCGTACGTAAAATTGAAAACCAAGGATCCCCCGCGTGGGTATCCTAAAATAGAGGGTCAACAGAATGGTCTAAAGTTGGGATCCCAACGAGGCGTAAAAACACTGCGAGCTCGCGTAAAAACCGAAAAAAGGATTGGGATCCTAGACCCGCGCACTTGGCGGCCGCTGCCCTAACTGGGCTTCCTATTCTCCCGCCCAGTTGAGGGTCACCGCGCCCTCGCATGGTCAGGTGTAAGAGTCACCAAGACCGGCCATTTTAATCATTAGACATAATTGATTCACTAATACTTACCATATTCTTCATTCTTTCTCGGTTTCCGATATGTTTATCTTAATAGATTTAGATATTGTCTCGAGAAGACAACAATAATCACTTAATTACTTACTTTAACTTTTATTATTAGTCTCTTCATCCTCAAAGACCATACGGGGATCTTACTCCTCAAAAGGTGCATGACATGTATCAATCCTCTGCAGAGTTCAAGTTGGTGTTATAATGTCCTTATGAAACAAAGATTGTCCATATCCATGATTGATTGAAGATATAGGATAGACTATGTAGCCATTTCAACATACACCTATAGTATTTGTAGATTGCCTAGTAAAAAAAATCATCAAAGGCCATGTCCTTTTGAGTGTCCTTGATTGTAGTTTCAGATCTATTTTCCAGATATCCCTTAACTTCAAGGATCTCCTATGGGTCTGCTCACCCCAGCATTTCCAAACAAATCTCATTTTCAACAATTTAAACTCTCACTTGATGGAAAGTAAGAACTATCAAGCAGAAAAGAGGCAGGGCTTGACTGGTGGAAATACCAACAATTTGTGATGAGCTCCAATAAGATGTATCTAGGATTCGATATAGCATTTTACATCTATCCATGCACTATAATTTTCAGAGTCCCTAAATGTTAATACTTCACAATACCAAAGGCTTACTGATAAGAATGATAATAACCTAAATTATGATTCCAGAGACATTTATGTCACTAAATAATCAATTCCAGACAAAACCTAATTCATATCGAGGGATATATATCTATAAGCAGATGTGGATTTGGGAACGTGCATGGTAGCGATGTAGAAAACGGAAGGTGAAAGTCCATGATTTAATGGTAAGGAATGGACCCAAATAAGGTAACAATACCACAATCATGATGAGTTTAGCCAAACATTTATAACATTGGTAATTCTTTTGAATGTTAATGAAAACACATTTGATTGTGTAGATAGACAACTTATCATGCCTCCAGAACGGTGATGTCAAGTCAGCAAAGATAATACATCTTTAGTCCATGCATAGTGAACAAAATTCACACACACAAAAAAAATATTTATCAACATATTTTGTTCAAACCTGAAATGAGTATTATTTAGATCATAATAAAGACCAAAATACGAAATAAAGATTATATACTTTCCTTTAGACTGTACTTAGGATAAGGAGCATATAGTTTCCTTTAATTTTATTTATTTTTTTTTATATTGTACAAACCTTTTATTTAAATCTTTATATTGTACAGACTTTCAGACTTATACATTTTTTTATACTGTATATACTTTCAATTTAAACATTCATACTGTAGTTAGAACACACCTTCAACCCCAAAACATATAGATAAACAATTTCAGTAGAAGTTTAACTGGAAAGACTCAACATCCCCTCCTTTCTCTATCCATAAAACAAAAATTTCAAGAGTACCAAAGTCTAATCATAGACAGATATGGTTTTTAATCTTAATCTTGCATGCAATTGGGTTTCCAAGGACAAGGAAAAAGAATTAAACATGCAATGCACGTGAATGGCAGCAAAGTTAGGTTTAGGATCGTACATGATATAGCAAGTGCAGGAGTTTAGCTATTGGTAAAGACTTGTAGAATCCTATAAATAATATTTTTAGATTTTGATTAATTAAACCAAAAATGAGATTGGATATTTTGATTTATGGAAAACAGATTAACAGTAGGTTCCAGACCAACTGTGATTAAAACTCAAGAGATTTCCACACATGAAATAAAAAGAAATCCAAATCAAGTATTAATTATGGGAATCAAATTATGTATGGGTACATGCATGGTAGCAAGATGAATGGCTGGGGATGTACATATACTAAAATCTAAGATACATGCATGGCATCAAGGAGAGTGGGCTGGAGATGGTACCTCTTAGATTTCCAATTTTGGAGATTACCACATGCATGAAATTGCAATTCCAGGAGCAGCTTTGGCTGTAGCAATTGTTTCCAGATTGGCTTCAAATTGAAGCAAAAAAATCCTCTTGTCAGGGGCTTGGTTTTGCAGTTCCAGCAAGAGAGGACAGCAGCAGAAGAAAGGCTCCAGAAAAAGGAATTTGGGCTGAAATCTGGGCTGTTTTGTGCATCCGCTTCTAGGAAAATTAGGAAAGGGAAAGGGGCTTCGACTTGAATTTGAGGAGATTCGGGTGTTCTATGTATAAGGAATGAGAAGTGGCCTTTTGTTTGCCAAATGGACTTTAAAAAAATGCCATGTGGAGAGGAGAAGGGCCAAGAGGTTGAAAGAAAAAAGATTGAAAAAAAAACAATGTATCTACGGCTGGAACCAGTAACAGGTGTTAACTGTTTTATTTTTTTATATGCATATATATTATCAACTTCCTATTTATTGGGCATTCATAAAAATCGACCATGTGTGTGCCTCGGGCTTCAGATTTTGACGTACAATATCTCAATTTGACCGTCTCTGAATGACGATCAATATGAGTATAATATTGATATACTTCTGATCAGGTTTGGATGCTCGAAATTTTCGAGATACGATTTCGGTTTAGGGTTAAATTTTGCGAATTTAAAATACCAAAAGTCCTCCGATTGACGAACGGTCAATTCCGTTGGTCTTGTCTTGTCGAATCGGATCTAATGTCGGTCTTGGTTTGTTTCACAGTTTCTGAATTTGCGTCGCGGTTTTTTCGCGGCGCGCATTACGATGCGACCGATTTTTGATCGATTTCATCCGAACAACTTTTGATTCACGATCAATTGATCGGTTTAGGTTGTCTAGTATTGACCAACAACTTTATTGGGTTAATCGGACCCTAATCGGGTTAGGTTTTGGTTAGGCGGATTCCGGATGTTACATTCTCGGAGGGTGTGTGGATGATAGGATATCAACATCAGGTTATCTTTTTGTATTTGGTGCAACATCAATTTCATAAAGTAGTAAGAAAATAGAATGTATAACACGATATATGAGGGAATCAAAATATATTTCATGTAGTATGTCCATCACTCATGTTGTTTAAATTAAAAGATTGCTCAAAAACTTAAGCCTTGAATTGATTAAATACCGAATTAAAATGTATTGCGATAATCAAGGTACTATAAGCTTGATGCATAGTGAGGATAATAGTTGTAAAGGAAAGAATATCAAGATTCGATATCACTGTATAGTGACAAAATAAGAAATTAGTAGTATATATACCTACAAGTAACATGTTACTTGAATCTCTAGCTAAGAGGATAACATCATGCACCTACAATAAATACATTTATTTAATGAAACGTAAGCTAATACATGAATCAAATGAAAAGCATTCATGAATAATGATTCTCGTAGAATTAATACACTGCATAAATAGTGGGAGTATATGACCCTTGACCACTTCAGTCAAGTAAGCGATGTTGAACGGTCGACCTTGTTATTAAAAACCACCTGCGGTTGCTTGAGGCCTCAACAAATGAGGGAATGGATAATGAGGTTAGACGTCGGGAGTAGCTATACGCTTATAAATATACCTCCCATGGAGAGGGAAAGATCATCAAAAAAATAAAAATAAAAATTCGCAGATGAAAGCTCTCTCTAACCCTAAATCCTTCTCCCCTCTCGATTTTCTCTAGTTCATAAACAAGAGGAGTGTACCACCATCAAAATAACTTCTCATGGGTTTTATATTTATTCTTACACAACCACATATTTATTTTAGGAGGTATTATTCAATTTTGACAAGGTTATGCGAAATCAGATCAAATTTATGATTCAAGGTTTTTTCTAATGATTCCAATGAATTTTTGAAAATAACACAACATACACATGTGTATACGCATGCACAACTTATGTTCATGTGCATTCGCACGAGCACACTCGTATGCATGCCTGCACATGCACACATGAACACACCCATGCACGCATGGACATATAATGGGGCATTCATCTTGAGCTTTTTTGATATGCATGAGATTGATTGAAATCATAAAAAGCGTGGTTGGACATTAAGTTTAAGAACCAACCTGTTTATAAAAACTCAACTATTGAATTTCTTAGAAATAACATCCAATTCCAATCTATTTTTTGGAATCTCACTTTCCTTTTTCGAAAAAATATCATGTTTCAACTTCCAAGATAAGTAGACTCTTAGGATCAATCCTGTGTGCAACGAGACTAGGATAGTGAAAGCAATGTGGTCCGATGCCAGAAGTTTTGAGCTAATGACACTACAAGAAAATGAGTTGTGGTCACAGAATGTGTCTGCGGAAGCTTCTGATCACGATAATTACGTGTCCACTAGTTTCTCGTAGCTACAATTCTGTGGTCAAAGTCTTCAAAGATGTAAGGAGGATATTCATGCAAGAACGATGGCTACGACAACTTCCGTGGTTACTTGTAGTGGCCACGACGTATTCGTTGTTAAAGAACTATCGTGACGAGACTTATAGCTACGACTACTGGCCACAATGTACCGTGGTCGTAGCCCAATTTTGTGGCCACAAGCCTCACATTCGTGGGCATAGTTTTGCAACCACAACTTGTTTTCCTTGTAGTGTGGGGGATATTCTCCATCCCTCGGAAATCAACATAATATTTAAAAAAAGAAATAAACAATCCAAACAAAGGATATAGCTTTTTGGAACAGAGACACGAAGAAGATAAACCCGGTTTTGAGGGTGGCGTCGGTGACTAGTTCCCAGTCAGATACCGTTCTAGTCAAGGTAGGTAAAATCGGTATCAATATCGGTATCGGCTACTTGTCGATACGATATATCGATTCTATATTGCCTAAATCGACTCGACTTTATGAAGGAAATGATCTTGGAAGGCCAAATATCAGCCATGTCGTCGATATACTGATCACCTGTCGATACCGATATACCACTGATATATCGCAATATGGCTTACCCTGTTCTAGCTACCACAAACTCCTAATCTCGAAGTCAATCTATCTTTGGTGAGTTGATGGGGAGCTTTCTTGTTCAAAAAGATAAAAACCTAAGACAATGCAAGTAGAGTTGTATATGAGAATTATAATATGTATGCTTTAATAGTAATACTTTAGAAAGTTACTGGGATCTCATATAAAAGCTAACTATATGCATTTCAAAGTTATCAAAGGTTATTCAGCATCTCTCTTTATGAATAAAGCACTAGGTTGCTGCAAGTTTTGGCATTTATTTAATGTCCTTATTTCAGAAAAGTCTAGAGATCACGAAGCAGCTCTTTCAGGCGTGTGGTCATCAAAAGAGTCAAGCCAAAGGAGAGAGTATTTCCCAGAGGTAAATTTACTCGAGGGGTACCCCCAGGCGAATATATATTTTGTTAAGTATCGTTAGGAAACCGTGATCTCAAGTCACAACTTTCTTTAGAAGGGAGCCATCACTTGAGATCGCGGCTTCTACTAAAGAAAGTCGTGACCTCAAGTCACGGCTAGGGCCTGAATATAGCCCCAGCCACGACCCTCCCTCTCGCCCACGCGAACAGAAGCTTGTGCCTCCTCCTCGCAGTTGCAGATCGCCTCTGCAGGCCCAACCACGAGCCCCCTCGTGCCCCTCCCTCGCTGACACCTCGTCCTATTCCGCCTCCTCGAGCCGGTGGCCCCCTCATGCCCCCTCCCTCGCCGTCACCTCCTCGAACCGGTGGCCTCCTCGAGCCGGTTTCCCAGATATCAGTATTTGCATTGACAGATCTCAGGGGCTTTTAGACATTGAGTCCCCACATTAGGTTTATCTCTACAGTATATTGGCCTCACTGTATTGGAACTCTTTCTTCCCCCAATAATTTAACCATTCTTTTTCTCATTGCATTATTGAAACTTTCCAAATCCAGTATTCCCCAACCATCCTTTTTTTGGATTCTGCATATTTTTGTCCATGCAGCCTTGTTGCATTTATAAGAGTTTTGACTTGGATTTCATTTTCCATTCCACATAAAATTCAACCTTTTTTTATCATTTTTATTGATAAGGTATTTAGATATCTTGGGTACTGATAAAAGATGGTTTGCCGACGAGGTAAGGCATGAATTCAATAGAGTTATCCTAGCAGTGAGGGCTAATATTCGAGCTTTTCAACCCCGGAGCTTCTCCGCGAATTTATCAAGCAGGGGACGCGAACCGGTTGCATTCGATATTTTGTGAGAGAGTGAGAATCCAAGATAACTTGTTGGAAAACTTTCTAGGACCCATCAAAGATAAGAGGCCACCCTTATATCTTCCCATAGGGAGAGATTTAGGCAATGAATGGAATATTTAGCTTTATTTATTTTAAGACTAGACACCATGAAGATGGCTTTTAGAATAATATATAAAGATTCCCCTAAATCGAATTGAATAAATAGGGGAAGATCATCAATGAATTGGACATTTAGAAAGTTGCATCTCCCCCCAAGTAGTTAAAACCATTTAAGAGGATCTTCGATCAATACCTTTTGTAACATACCATTAACGATGTTCATCGCATTTATAAATAGTTGTGGGGAGATTGTGTTGGATGGACTCCTTTTCTTGTGGGAACATTATCCATATACAGAACATTGGTAGTCCTATTTGGAAAAGGAAAAATCAAGTTCTAGTTGGAAGAGGAGATTAACTACATTTTAGGAATAGGAGCAATATTTTCCTAATCCTATTGGAAGTTGGAGTTTATGTTTCCTTATTTTCTCATCTCCATGGAGTATAAATATAGGGTATGGGGTGCAAACCAAGAACAACCCAACACAAACTCTTCTAGTACAAGAAAGAAATAAGAGAGGTAGAAGAAAGAAGGTCTGTGGTTGCCGCGAAGTTTGGAAGGAGCAATCTCTGTAGCAATTCTTCTTCAGCATTCTTCCCTACAGTTTGGCGACGGTTTATCGATTGGTGATATTTCTCCTCCGTATTGTTCTCTATTATTTGGTGATTTATAGCACCGTACAGAGGGCCGATCGTTTGTAAGCCCCTCATGGGAGATTATTTCGATTATAGTGCTTGGTTTTGGGTTGCGATCAACCCCGTGTTTTTCCCCTCACATTGAGGGCTTTCTACATTAAAAATTCCCTGTCCATATGTGGTGATTTTCTATGATTGAGATACATTTTTTCATAGTTGTAATGATATATCGTGCAAGATATGCTTATCAACTTTGGTAATTTTTCGTGATTCGATCTATACGGGGATCTAATCCCAACAAGTGGTATCGGAGCCAATATGGTTGATAAGATGAAGTACAATACCAGTAGGATGATCAGTCTGAATGAGACCAATTGCAATTTGTGGAAAAACAAGATGAAAGATCTTTATATGTGAAGTCCATTTATGTTCCGATTTTCTCCACCCATATGCAAAATCGGATGAAGAGTGGGAATTTGAGCACGAACATGTTTATGATTTAATCAGACAATTTGTAAATGATAATGTCTACACCACATCCAGGAAGGAAAAAATGCACGAAGTCTATGGTTAAAACTTGAGAGTTTGTATGCCTCCAAGAAATAAAGCAATAAATTGTTTCTTCTCAAGAAACTTGTGAACTTGAGATTCAAGGAGGGAAGTTTTATGCTGGATTTTTTAATGATTACCAAGGCGTAATTAATCCGTTGATAGACATGGGTATCAAGTTCGAGGAAGAAGTTTTGAGCTTGTTATTGCTTGCTACTTTACCCGATTCGTGGGAAACGTTCAGTGTTTCGCTTACCAACTGCTGCAGAAGGGAAGATATTTTTAGAGATCGTGAAGTCAACCATTCTCAATGAGAAAATACATAGGAAATCTCAAGGAAGCTCTTCACATGTAGATGTTCTTGTCACGAAAAACAGAGGGGGAAGCATATTCAAGAATGACAAGGGGAGAGACATCAGCAGAAGTAAATTAAGGTCTAGATATCAAAACATAGAATGTCATTATTGCAAGAAAAAAGACACATTAAGAAGTATTGCTTTCAGCTTAAGATAGGTAATAGGAATGGAAGTGACAAACAAGAAAAGAAGAATGAATAGGTTGCTTCAGCCGCACAACATGAACTCTTCATTGTCTGTGATGAGGAGATGGTAATGCCTCCCATGATCATACTTTTTGGCTCATTGACAGTGGTTCTACACTTCATACTGCTTCATGCTGGGAGTTCTTCTCAACATATACATCAGGTGATTTTGGCACATTGAAGATCAGAGGTGGTTTTGTATCCCATGTTATTGGAATTGGCAATGTCGTATTGCAGAATGCCAATGGAGGCACACTTATACTCAAGGAGGTGAGATATGCACTTCATACGCACCTCAACCTTTGCAGGGAAGCTTGATGATGAAGGATACCAAAATACTTTTGGTAGCGGGCAGTAAATGCTTATCCAAGGATCCTTAAATGTTGCTCGTGGTAAGAAATGTAGCAACAACTTATATATCATGCAAGCATCAATTTCCAAAGATGTGGCACATGTGATTGAAGATGCAGAATCTACTAAGTTGTGGCATTGGCGATTGGGACACATGAGCAAGAAGAGATTGCAGTGCTTGGTGAAAAATAACTTGCTGACAGATGTGAAGAAAGCCAAGTTGGAGAGATGTACACATTGCTTGGCTGGGAAGCAAAGAGTCTGCTTCAAGAACTGTCCACCTTCGAGGAAGATTGGCATTGGAGCTAGTACACACAGATGTTTGTGGTCCATTGAAAGTAAGCTCTCTTGACGGTGTACTTTCTTTGTTACATCTATTGATGATTTTTACAAGAAAGTCTAGGTCTATACCTTGAAGAGAAGGACCAAGTTCTTGAATTTTTCAAGGACTTTCATGCACTGGCAGAGAAACCATATAGAAAGAAGTTGAAGTGCATTAGCAATGACAATGGTGGTGATTACATAGGACCATTTGATGTATTGTAGATCTCATGGTATCAACCACCAGAAGACTCCGCCCAAGACACCAAATCTGAATGATTTAGCAGAGAGGATGAACATGACCTTGATGGAGCGAGTCAGATGTCTCCTTTTTTAGTCTAAATTGCCTAACTATTTTTGGTGTGAAGCTCTTTATACTGTACTTTATGTTATTAATATCTCTCCACATGTACCTTTGGATGGTGATGTTCCTAATAGGATATGGCAACAAAGGATGTCACATACAACCACTTACGGGTCTTTGGGTGCCGTGCATTTGTTCATGTTCTCAAAGATGAGAGATCCAAGTTGGACGCCAAGATGAAGCAATGCATTTTCTTGGACATGACCAAGATGAGCTTGGCTACAGGTTGTACGATATAGTTGAGAAGAAACTAGTCGGGAGCAGGGATGTTGTCTTCTATGAAGATCAACGGAGAGAAATAATATTATGAGGAGGGTATGCAGGATGCAAAGAAGGGGAAGTAGCTTGAAGCAATGAAAGAAGAGATGGAATCTCTTCATGAAAACTACACATTCGAGATTGTGAAGTTGCCAAAGGACAAGAGGACTTTGAAGAACAAGTGGGTTTATAGAGTGGAGCATGATGAGTACTCTACAAACTCAAGATACAAAGCTGCGTTGGTTGTTAAGGGCTTCAATGAGAAGAGAGTGGACTTTGAGGAGATATTCTCTCATGTAGTCAAGATGTCTTCCATAAGAGTGGTATTCAGCTTGGCAACGAGCCTTGACCTAGAGGTTGAACATATGGACGTGAAACCAACCTTCCTTCATGATGATCTTGAGGAGGAAATCTACAAGTTGCAACCTTAGGGTTTTACAATCAAAAGCAAGAAAGACTATGTTTGCATACTAAAGAAGAGTCTATATGGATTGAAGCAAGTGCCCAGGTAGTCGTACAAGAAGTTTGACTCATTCATATGGGAGCACGGCTACTCCAAGACTACTTCAGACCATGATGTCTTCATGAAGAAATTCTCAGGTAATGATTTTATCATTTTGTTGGTATATATTGATGACATGCTGATTGTAGGCAATAATGGAGGGAGTATTTCTGGCTTGAAGAAGGAGCTGAGCAAGTCCTTTGCTATGAAGGACTTGGAGCATGCAAGTCAGATACTCGGCATGAAGATCACTCAAGACAAGGGAGCAAGGAAACTTCACAAGAGAATTACATTGAGAAGGTACTTCAAAAATTCTTCATGGATAAGGCCAAGCCCGCTAACACACCTTTGGGAGCGCATTTCAAACTAAGCTCTAAGGAATGTCCAAAGACAAATACGGAGAAGAAAGATATGGAGAAGATTCCCTATGCATTAACCACAAGTAGTCTTATCTATGCCATGATTTGTAAGAGGCATGACATTTTTCATACAGTTGGAGTTGTTAGTAAATTTATCTCAAATCCAAGGAAACAACATTAGGGAAAAGTTAAGTGGATCTTGAGGTATCTTCGAGGCACTAGCATCTACTCTCTTTGATTTGGAGTAGAGAAGCCCATGCTTTTTGGCTACATAGATGCATATATGGCAGGTGACATTGATGGGCGAAGATCCATATCTGGATACTTGATGTCCTTTGTAGGTGGCGCAGTTTCTTAGCAGTCCAGGCTTCAAAAGTATGTTGCACTATCAACTACAAAGGTTGAATTCATTGCATCTATAGAGGCATGCAAGAAGTTGCTTTGGATGAAGAAGCTCATGCAAGAACTTGATTTTCATCAAGACAAGCACATGCTTTACTGTGACAGTCAAAGTGCTATTCACCTTGGCAAGAACTCTACATTCCATGCAAGATCGAAGCACATCAATGTTAGATATCATTGTATACGTGATGTGTTATAATCAAAGCAACTTGTACTTGACAAGATCCACATATGACAACGATGTTGATATGATGACAAAGACTTTGCCGTTTAGAAAGTTCGAGAGATGATGTTCCCTCGTAGGTGTGGAGCAGTTCCCACATCGTCGATGGGGGGAAGATTTGTTGGATGGGTTCCCCTCCTTGTGGGAACCTAATCCATATATAAGACATTGGTAGTCCTATTTGGAAAAGAAAAAAATCAAGTTCTAATTGGAGGAGGAGATTAATTATCTTTTAGGAATAGGAGCAATATTTTCATAATCCTATTGGAAGTAGAAGTTCATTTTTCCTTATTTTCTCATCTCCATGGAGTATAAATAGAGGATATGGAATGCATATCAAGATCATCCCAACTCAAGCTCTTTTAACACAAGAAAGAAATAATAGAGAAAGGGAGAAGAAAGAAGGTTTGTGATCGCCGCGAAGTTTGGAGGGAGCAATCTTTGGAGCAATTCTTCTCCAACATTCTTCCTTACAGTTTGGCTATGGATTCATCGTTTGGTGATATTCTCCTCTTAACGTTCTCCATTGTTTGGTGATTTGTAGCACCGTATAGAGGGTCAACATTTTGTAAGCCCCTCGCGGGAGAATATTTTGATTATAGTACTTGATTTTAGGTTACGATCAATCCCGTGGTTTTTCCCCTCACATTGAGGGTTTTCCACGTTAAAAATTCTCCATGCATATGTGGTTGAGATATATATTTTTCGTAGTTGTAATGATATATCGTGCAAAATCCACTTATCAACTTTTGTAAATTTCCGCGATTCGATCTATACGTGAATCTATTTCCCAACAGATTGGATCTCCTTGCCAAACTTCTCTTATATGTTTGTAATACGACTCCTCTTTGATCGATCTTGTTCTCAACTTTTCCTTCAAAACGCTTCCAAGTGGATCCTCTATATTTTCTCCCTATACGACAGTAGTTGAGGAATGCTTCTGGGTATGTTTCGATCGCTATGCTCGAGAGAAGGAAGTCCTTCGAAAAGTTTACTATAAGGCAACGATGTAGATGGCTCTTTGCAGCCATAGTTACCATGTATAAATATGTTTACCTTCCAACTTGGGGTGTCTAACATCTCTCTCATAGAAGAGACAAAGGGGGAGCATAATCTCGCAAAAGATACGCGAAGAGTTCTTTGTTGCATGGAACTGCTCGAGAAAGTATTCCCCTTCCTTTTAGCAGTTGGGTTGGCTTGCGATGTTGGGTTCGCTGATCGCGACTCCATTGTCGGGGAGGAGGGATGACAACACTTGTTTTATGGCTTCTTGTTAGGAGCCATTTGTGTGGGATGGGTGTTAGAGGAGTGTCTTAGTTGCTTGAAAATGAAGCAGGCGATTGGGAATGGGCAGAAACGCTTCATGTGCTCGAGCCATAGGCACTTAAAGCATCGAGTATGTGAACCAATTTTGCGATTTCTCAGTGCAGAAGCTTATATACCAAAGCCATTTGCGGTCCCTGATTTTGTGTCTAATTCAAAAGTGACTCAGTTGAAACGGAGATTGAAACTGTTCATCAAGCAAGGTTTCAAACTTTTTGCATGACCAACACTCGAGGCATGATAGCAAGGATGCTCAACAGAGATTTATCACCTACTCTGATAACGACAATTTGGAAGCGCAAATTTTGATGCCCCAAAGGTTGTTTCGTATGACGATTATGATGGATGATATTTACCACCCATTTTAGTAAAGAAAGGAACATGATTTCTAAGCTAGGATCCATCCACTAGGAAGATGAAATAGCCAAGCATCCATCACCATGAATGTCCGACTTTGGACAGAAGGGTTGGACTTTGTTTCTCAGTGCCCAAGACTGGAGCTTATCACAGATCAGAGTCTGGCCAACGAACCCTATTTGGGGTTTGAGGATGATCTGTTTTTATTTACTATCTTAGATTAATTTATAAAAATGTGAATCTGTTATTTTCAAGTAAAACGCAACCATATGCATAGATCGAGAGAAAGAACTGTACCAGATCCTCTGTTTTTTTTCATTTCAACTCCTGTGGCCTTTTAACAAAGGCATTGGAGGATCTTACCACTTCAGACAATCGCAACTGAGATTTTGTGTCCTGCCTTCCTTTACAGTATCCTCTATACCAGTCCTGCACACTGAACGAAAAATCCCGAATATTCTTCCACCGCATTGGTTTGTGAAGTTTGCAGGCATTGTCCGAACATATCATTTATTCATTCATCTAAAAAAATTGCTATCAATGGCAGTAAATGCCAGAAGCAATTGATAAATTCATTATACACATTCAGGATATACAAATTACCGAGTTGTATACTCTCAAAAACCAGATAAACACAAGACCTGATGTAAACATCACCTTAGTAGAGAGAATTTTCCCCAAAAATGTGCATAAAACAACCAAAAATGCATTAATCTACAAGGCCTCGCTGCTTGAAGACCTCCAGCATCGCGGCACCAATCTTGGCTGGTGACTCAACCACAGTGACGCCTGCTTCTCTGAGTGTCTTAATTTTGTCCTGGGCAGTGCCTTTGCCACCTGAAACAATCGCTGGAGAAAACAAGCAAGTTTTTAGAGAGGAATGTAGAAATATAAAAATAAAAACAAGGTATGCATTGACAACCAAAATGGAATTTTATCAGTTGAGGGACACCATTAAGTTGACAAGGGGTTTTGGCAGTAAACTATTGCTGTGAAAGTTATATGGAATCTACCTATCGAAGCCCTACCTCATTTTTTCGTTTTTTTCTTAACAAAACAAACCAAGAGTAAGTTCTAGGAAGTACTAAAAATTATTGGAACCTCTATTCGCAAGAGATGATGGAAGCAGGGGTCCATTTCGGTCATGATACTAGGACATGGAATCCTAGGATGACACCTTATATATCCACAAAGAGTAGGGTATTCGTATTGCAAGCCTCACTGAGTTTTGCTCCTTTTTCATCACAAGTATATGATTTAATTTTTGATATGCCAAGTAGAGGAAAGCATTTCTTATAGTTGGTACCAAAAATAATGCAGTAGTCACAGTAGCATCAGCTGCAAGAGGGATTTTTAATCATTATATTAACAAAAAAAGTGAGTGGAATCTTAACGAATTGGTCTACAGCAAATTCAAAACTTCACAAGTTCAGGGAATTAAGAGCCGATCAAAATATGGGAAATCAAGAACAGTCGCAAAAGTCAGTAAATTTGGATATCATCAAATTAATAATTTTGTTGGATTTTCGGACATTAAGAAATGACAGTAAAAACCGCCATTTTTCCAGACTTTTGAAGGAAACAACTTCAAATAAATCTTATAAAAGACCTGTACTACTAATCGTGCTATGTGTTCATGTCCTCTCTACTTCTTTCTGACCTACTCTACTATGACTCTACGATTATAGAGGTCATCTGTTAATCTCCAGAAAAAAAAACAAGAAAATCTGCTGACATAAAGAGATGCAGAACTCAACAAGCATCTTAGCCCTTCAGCTGATTCCATACTTCAGTGGCTTGTTACACCCTGGTCTGACTTCATACAACTTCGAAAATCAGATAAAACATCTGGTCAATCATAGCTCACAATCTCGAGAGTATTCTGAATGAAATTTCAAATCTGATTATCTCGTCAATTTTTGGTTAATTTGAGCTAAATTGTCAATCAAGTGCTAATATTTAACCATTACAAGTTAATCCAATCCTTATGCATTAATTTTTTTTGAAAAAAAACATAGCTGATCACAAATGTTTGTTACAGTCTCGGTCAATAAAAGATCAAGATAAAGGACTGGCATTTAAAACTGAGAACAATTCGGTATTTATAACAGTCAAAAGAGATGATGTAAATAAATAATCAATTCACAGGTAAAACATCCTCCTATCATAATATCAAGTATGAATTCCCATTTGTATGTGCCAAATATGTTATACCTCCAGCGTGACCCATTCGACGACCTGGGGGAGCAGTAAGTCCAGCAATAAATGCTACAATGGGCTTTTGAGTTCCACTTTCCTGAAAATTTTATGTAATGCAGTTTCCTTGAAGTTAGAAAGTAAATAAAGCAAGATGTAGAGCAAACTAGAACCAACATGTATTCAGAGGTTGCTTCCAGATGCAGTTTAAAAAGATTAACTGTGGGGAAAAGTTAACAGATGAACAAAAGAGGTAATCTGCAAAGGAGAATAAGTAAGTGAGACAAATTTCAGTTAAAAGAATCTACAAGTGTATTTGGATGGCCATTCTCACTTTATCTGACCAAATAGCTTATAAACGGAGCATATAATTCCATAACAGAAGTAGAAACATAAATCACGACAAAAAAGACTGCTACAAAAAAGAGGATTATATAGTTCCAAATCTTGAAACCCGCATTCATCCCCAAAGGTAGTATTTGTGTCCCAGGACCCCCCTGTGACCCCCACTGTTTTTACATCAATGCCATGCCGGTGGCGGGCTGGATGGTGTTATTAGCACAAGTACTGTTATTACCTCCAAAAAATGATTCGCAAGGCCACCAAGATGCCCTGCAGGAGACACGGACCTCGGGACTTGGCTAGCACAGAGGCATCAACAGATACTGTGGAACAAAACACAGCCATGAAACCAAACATAAAGACAAGTGGTATACATCGAAACTCTCTTATATGAGTGGGAGAAAGTCATGCTAATGAGTACATTGCAGTCTCTCACGGGCAGCTAAAGGGCTCCACACCAAGATCCATTTACCCAATAGATGAAATGAAGCATGAGTCAACAAACCCCCTCAAGCTAGGCATAGATGTTCTGAAATATATGCAGCATCAAGAACAAGGACAAACCATAATTTACATGATTCATGGAAGTCCCGTAGTAGCCGTGAGACCTATTATGCTCCATGGATCTAAATGTTGGCATGTAAACCATAGACATGTGCAGAGAATGGTAGTAGCAGAAATGGAAATGCTAAGGTGAATGTGTGAACATACACGTAAGATTGGATTCAGAATGATGCAATCAGAAGGAAAGTTGGCGTAGCTCCGATTGAGGATAAGATGTGAGAAAACCATTTAAAGTGGTTCGGCCATTTGCAAAGGAGGTCGGCTAATGCAACAGATAGGAGATGCGAGTTTTGGGATGTTGAGTCGGCTAAGAGAGGGCGAGGAAGGCCCAAGAAGTGTTGGAATGAGACTATCCGAAGAGATCTTAGTTTTTTGGATCTAAACCCGAGAATGACCCAAGATAGATCTGAATGGAGGCAAAGAATCCATGTAGCCGGCCCTACTTAATGTGCGAAAAGGCTTTGTTGTTGTTGTTGTATGGAAGTCTCGTAGTACCGTCGTACCTATCGATATAACCAAGTTCCACCAAGAAACAATGTGGGACTAAACATGAGAATAGTATGATTGGATCATGGAGATTCACAACTATAGATACTCTAACCGAACTCAATCATTTCCAATTTACCAACATCCATCTTGTGTTAGAAGAGGAAAGTGTGGTGAATATGTCCAACTAATCTTCTAACTCGATAAAAGGAAGACAAACATCATAATTTTTTCCAAATAAAATGTCAACCAACTTTGACATATTTGGTGCGACCAGGTTAAGCCAGAATGATTGTAAGATTAATGGCCATCTTTTTTGTCGCAATACAACTTCATTGGGAGTTTGATGCACATAAAAAATGGACAAAAGGAATCTAGAAAATGAGAGGAAGGAAGAAGCACATCTATAACACAAGATTTAGGTAGAGAAGCATGGAGATGTGTATAAAGAGAGGAAGAAAGAAGAGAGTGCGCGGAGAAACTCCAGTTTCAATATAACTCAATATGTCCCGTAAGCTTCTTATATAGGAGATAGGATAAGATTACAGAATAAACAAGTAAAATAAACAACGGCAAATCGTACTTGATCTCTAAAATACACAATCATAAGGGAGTCGTTCAATGTCCTTCGATATGAAAACAAATATGAATCGTAATCAAAATAGGTTGTGTTAAACTTTGCACGCCAATATTTAATGGGATCATTTAATTGTAAGGACGACTCAAGCACCAAGCTCTAATACCTATTGATATAAATTGAAAATTGGGCGAGGAGGAATATGGAGAATGGAAGAAGGAGAAGGGATAGAAATATGGAGAAACTATGTTTTTCTAGTATAACACAATATGTCCTTTAACATCCGAACATAATCCTTTTTGTATAGGAGAGGATAGGATTACATACTAATAAAGTAACAAACAAGCCATAAGAAACCTAGTTGATCATTAAAATTACTTAACATAGACAACTAATTAGGAATCACATGCAATCTCATATTATTTAAATAAAGAATTAACTCGAATCCTTTTAAAAAAATCAACTTGAATAAGTTAAAATAAAGGACAAAACTCAAACTTATCATAATTCCTAATTTCATGTCACATCAAAAGTTAATATTGAAGCCCGTATCATAAAGGACAGTATTGACAAAGAGCATCACAACAACCACAAATGTCATAACGACGATCTATATGATTCAATTTTTCATGTCTAGTGTATGATTTGCAGCAATTGACGTAAATGTCAAACGGCATCCCTATCTCTTTAAATAGATGATAGATCAAGAACCAACAAATATTCAACTTCACTTCCAATTTTGCAATTTTAATCCAAAGAAATACCTAAAGTTTTACAAATCATTAATCTCAAACTCGAAGGCAGATCATGACTTTAATCGATTCGTCATACCTATCTGTTGACGCATATAGATTAACTGTACCTCTTCGTTATTTTATTTTTCTGTTGTCCTCTTTATGTAATTTACCCATAGGCTACTCTCCTATATAAGAGAGCCTAGGGCTTATGGAATACAACAAGTCATTGGTTTTTCCCAACATGGTATCAGAGCGACGGTCCTAGACCGGAGTTCTCGAAACCCTAACCCTAACCCACCCCACCCGCCGGCCTCTCCTCTCTCTCTACTCGGCGCCGCCCACCCCACCCGATCTGCGGCGGTCTCCTTCTCCGATCTGCGGTGCTCCAGCCCTAGGCATCGCCTAGCGCATCTGTGCGCGTGGCCTAGGCAGTCCTGTGTGCATCGCCTAGCGCATCTGTGCGCGTGGGCATCGCCTAGCGCATATGTGCATCGCCTAGCGTGGGTTGTGCACATCGCCTAGCGCATCTGTGCGCGTGGCCTGTGCGCTTCGCGCATCTGCGCGCATCGCCTCTGCACGCCTTGCGCATCTGGGCGCACCTGTGCGCATCTGTGCGCGAGATCTGATCTGTGCGCAAGACACACGCGCACTCCTGCGCGCTTGCCGCGCTGACTATGCACCCCTGCGCGTGAACTCTGTGCGCCAGCCCACAGTTTGCGTGCATCATTGTGATTGATTACGCGTGTCAAGACCATAACGCACACATATTCATGGGGATAGTTGCTTGACGTCTACACATGCAACTAATCCCGTCTATGTCATTGTAGACAAAGATTATCTTCTGTCAATCGCTCCAGTCTTCCGTCTCCAGTATGTCAGAAAGCAAGGCAGATATCCCGTCTATTGGCGCATTTCGTGGTCCAACGCCCATTGTCAAGATGGATGGTACGAACTATGAACTGTGGGCAATGCAGTTCATGAGTATGATGAAGTCTACAGGTAAGAAGCACATTCTTACCGAACCTGAGCCTGCAGAGAAGACTGGAGTCCATGCCTCATGGGAGGCAGATGATGCATATGCCAAGGTCTGGCTATCTGGCACATTGGCTATTGAAATTGCCAATGACATTCTACATCAACCCACAACCAAAGACATGTGGGATATCCTGGCGGCGACATATTCTCAGGCGAAGAACGAAACGAAGATCCTGCAACTGCAACATGATATATTCACAATAAAGCAGAATGGCCGTCCTTTACATTCTCTCTACACATCACTGAGAGAGATGTTCGAGAAGCTCTATAGCTTCGCGCCTCTTACCGCCACGCCAGAACAGCAGAAGACATACAGGAATGCGACGATGGTGGGTGTGTTTCTCGCTGCACTCGATCCAGAGTATGAGGCAGCACGGTCTCAGATTTTGGCAGACTCGACTATTCCTCCCATGGAGGAAGCCTTTCACAGATTGAGTAGGATCACAGTGCCTTCAGCAGTCGCGAGTCAGAATTCCTCAGCCATGGCGGCAAACAGAGGCCGCGGATTTCATCAACAGGGCCGTGGACGTGGACCTCGTGGAAGGGGTGGCCGCACTAGGCCAACATGCACATATTGTCACCGAGTCGGACATAATGAAGACACATGCTATTCGAAGCACGGATTCCCTGCATCTGCACGAGCCGCTGAGCAGATAGAGCCTCCATCTGCTGCTACCTTGGATCAACGATTTGATGATCTAGTTGCCCGCCTCAGGGGCATCATCCCACCATCTGGTCCAGCATCGACTACAGAGAGTCATACTGATGCTGCTGCTTCTGCCTCTGCATCTACTAGTACTTCAGGTAGTACACTTGCACTCCACAGTAGTAGATCTGATACATTGTGGCGACCAGAGTCTACTTACAGGATACACTCAGATCCCTCCAGGACGGACAGTAGTGATTGCTAATGGCACGCATTCCCCTATCACGGGTCAAGGGGAGATTAGATTGACATCTTCTATGCAGCTTAAGAATGTCCTACATGCACCACATTTTTCTATGAATCTGTTGTCAATTAATCAGATTACGAAGGATCTCCATTGTCGAGCTATTTTTGATCCATCTTCTTTGATTTTTCAGGACATCCGTACGGGCAACGTGATTGGTCATGGCTATGAGCAAGGAGGCCTTTACCGTCTGAACCAGACCCCATTTGCCGGAACCACATCCTCTCCTGCTGGACAAGTATCTCCTCTCATGTGGCATCTGCGTTTTGGTCATTTACCGCTTCAGAAGTTGTGTCGAGTTCTAACCTATGGTCTCTCTCACACACCTATCCAGTGTGAGGCATGTCAGTTGGGAAAGCATCACAGGTCGTCCTTTCCCAGTCGTCCAGGTCGGAGTAGTAACTCCAAATTTGAGTTGTTTCATATAGATGTCTGGGGTCCGAGTCGTGTTCCTGATCATCAGGGACATGTTTTATATTGTATTTGTGGATGATTTCTCGAGAGTGTCATGGGTGTTTCTTATGAAAAATAAATCTGAAGCAGGAAATATTATTATCCATTTTCTAAATGAAATTCAGAATGTTTTCTCCACATCTGTCAAACTTGTAAGAAGTGATAATGCTTTAGAGTTATGCACCCACACTTTGGCCAATTACTACTCCTCACAAGGGATTATTCACCAAACCTCTTGTGCGCATACATCTCAACAGAATGGGATTGCTGAAAGAAAACACCGTCACCTTCTTGATGTCACAAGATCTCTTCTTATACAGAGTAATGCTCCCTACTCCTACTGGGGTGATGCAGTTCTTACTGTATGTTACCTAATCAACCGTATGCCCTCATCTGTCTTGAATGAACAGATTCCTTTTTCACTCATTTATCCAGACAAGGATTTGTTCGCTCTTACTCCTCGTGTGTTTGGGTCAGTCGCATTCGTCCATCAGTTGTCGTCTGGTACTGACAAGCTCTCTCCTAGGGTTGTCAAGTGTGTCTTTGTGGGGTACTCCAGAACTCAAAAGGGGTACAAGTGTTTTGATCCTGTGCGTCGGCGGTATATGATCAGTGCAGATGTTACATTTTTTGAATCTGTTATGTATTTTTCAGCATCTGGAGACATGCAGCTACCACCTATACTTCCTGATGCCATATTAATGGCACCACCACCACCATTGCCACAAACAACACCACCGCCACCACCACCGCCACCGCCACCACCACAGCCACCGCTAGTATCTCCACTACCATTCCATTACACCCGCAGGCCTCCTCCAGCTCATGGTCCTGACCCGTCAACTAGCTCGCCTATGGTATGTAATGAAAATATTAATGTTGATGGATCTGACGACATTTCTCAGCAGGATGTATTGCAGGAGCATGGTGAGAGTACAGATGATTTGGATGTTCCAATCGCTCTACGCAAGCCGAAGAGAAGCTGTGCCAAATATCCATTATCAGCAGCCGTGTCTTTTGAGAGGCTATCTGGAGACTTCAGGAAGTTTGCATTGGCACTTTCAGCTACAGACATTCCACGGAATCATCATGATGCTTTGCAGGATGCTAGATGGCGGCTAGCAATGGAAGAAGAAATGGCGGCACTTCAATCCAGAGGAACCTGGAGCTTGGTTCCTATACCTCCAGATGTCAGCCCGGTGAGTTGCAAATGGGTGTTTACAGTGAAGCACAATGCAGATGGTTCCATTGACAGGTACAAGGCACGCCTGGTTGCACGTGGCTTCACACAGACATATGGGGTAGATTACCTTGACACATTCTCCCCTGTGGCGCGTCATTCCACTCTACGGATCCTGTTATCAGTTGCAGTTGCTAAAGACTGGCCACTTTATCAACTGGACGTGAAGAATGCATTTCTGTATGGCGACTTGCAGGAGGAAGTCTATATGCAACAGCCACCTGGTTTTGCTGTTGATGGGGAGTGTTCCAAGGTATGCAGATTACATAAGGCCATCTATGGCCTTAAGCAGAGCCCCAGAGCATGGTTTCAAAAGCTTTCAGATCTTTTTGAGAAACAAGGATATAAACGCTCCAATGCTGATCATTCCTTGTTTGTACAGAAGACGGCTAGAGGTATCATTGTAATCATGATTTATGTTGATGATATCTTGATTACAGGTGATGATGAGCAGGGCATTAAGCAGGCAAAGGAAAGGCTGGGGACCGAGTTTGTCACCAAGGACTTGGGAGTCCTTAGATATTTTCTGGGGCTGGAGTTTGCTAGAAATCCATATGGATTAGTAATGTCACAGAGGAAGTATGTTACAGATCTATTGAGTGAGACAGGTATGCTAGGGTGTCGACCTGCTACGACACCAATGGATCCTAGCATGAAGCTCTATGATGATGACACAGAAGAGGTGGACAAGAGAAGGTACAGAGAACTGGTAGGCAAACTACTGTATGTCACGATCACTAGACCTGATATATCATTTGCAGTGAGTCGTGTGAGCCAGTTCATGGAGCAACCACGTCAGGCCCATATGGATGCAATACACATGATTCTGAGATATTTAAAATTATCTCCAGGTGCAGGCTTGCTATTTAAGAAAGGAAAGGAGATCTCTATCACGACATGTGCTGACGCAGACTATGCAGGATGCCCCAAGGACAGGAAGTCCACATCAGGATTTGCAGTCTATGTTGGAGATGCTCTAGTTTCGTGGAGAAGCAAGAAACAGATAGTGGTAGCTAGATCCAGTGCTGAATCCGAATACTGCAGATGTGGGTGAAATCTTTACTTGCAGATCTATGTCTTGATATACCTCTTCCTATGATGTTGGAGTGTGACAATCAGGCCGCCTTGTTCATTGCAAATAACCCAGCCTTTCATGAGAGGACCAAGCACATTGAGGTTGACTGTCACTACATACGTGACATGGTTCAGAAGGGGTTCATTGCTACATCTCACGTCACATCAGAGAATCAGACTGCTGATATTTTCACCAAGGCATTACTTCGAGGCCCATTCCAGAAGTGTGCGTCCAAGCTGAGCATGATTGATATCTATGCTCCATCTTGAGGGGGAGTGTTGACGCATATAGATTAACTGTACCTCTTCGTTATTTTATTTTTCTGTTGTCCTCTTTATGTAATTTACCCATAGGCTACTCTCCTATATAAGAGAGCCTAGGGCTTATGGAATACAACAAGTTATTGGTTTTTCCCAACACTATCATCACCAACAATGACTGCATCATTCACATGAACAATCAACATCACTTTTCCATTATTATGTTTGACAATGAGTACGCCTTGCCTTGTTTAGCATGTGCTCCTTAATCACCACCCTTGGCCTCTCAAACCAAGATCGAGGTGATTGCATGAGGCCACAAAAAGATACCTTGTACTAGGTTGGTAACTTCTCATTCCCATGGAGTATCGAGCATAAATTTTGGATTTCAGTTTCTTTTCACATCTAGAAAGGGAAATTTCATATATACACGCTGAATGAAGAATTTCATTGATATTGATAGAAATCATGGAAATGACATTAAACTTGATTTATTTCCTAAAAAGGATTTCTAATCTTCCTATATCAATAAATAAAATATGAATACATATTTTTTGGAAAATAAAGGTGTAATTATAGAAGTGAAGTATTATCATCATAATCATCACCCAAGGTGTTATGTAGCAGCAACATGTTGATTGGAAACCAAACTGGATTCCGAACTGGAAGCAGAAATTGTGATAATCACCCCTTCAACAAAATGGTGTGACACGTGCAAACTATAGAACAAAACATATATAACAACTAAAGAAAGAATAAAAATATGATATTATGTTGAAACTTGAATTTAACTTGAGTTTTTATTCTAATTAATTTAGTTTGTATTTAGACCCAATCTAGAACTAACTAAAGAAGCTTCTTCAAACAATACAAGGCTCTCTAAAAAACTAGCACATCATCAGTGAAATAGTCCTTTTAAAAAGAAGCAATGAAATGAGAGGAAATTCACAAATATAGGCGAATTTCAATGAAAGCAATGGCCAAATTCCCTTACTATCATTTCATCGAAACAACATGCAATTATGGTGAAATGTCGCTGACATTTCGCTGAAATCTTAGAAAAAGAAATTTCGACTAAATCAAATCAAATTTTGCTGAAATTTGATGTCATGCTCCCAACCAATCATAATTACTAATAAACTATGTTATGAAAAGCTAGCCTCAAGGAAATAAAGAGATATACCTTAAGTCAAGGCATAGATTTTCACTCGAAGGAAAGTACTTCAGTTGAATCTGACAGTGTTAAGAAAGGCGGTCTAGGCGGCTGCATATGCGGCCGCATATGCGTACTTGGGCAACCAACCGCCCCGAGTATTTGATATGCGTTCAAAAGGCGCTCAAAGCGCATATGCGGCCCGAGTATGCCGCATATGCGGCCGCTTATGCGCCCGAGTTTGTAATAGAGCTCCCCCTAAATTTATTGCTGGATTTTTTTCTCCGAAAATCATAAACCTCCTAATACCGTCTCGCAAAAGAAACCCTACGCGCCTCCCTTTTCTCCTCCGCCATCGTGCGAAAAGCCCTAGCGGGAGTTTCTCCTCCGCCCTCCCTCGAGATTCTCCTTCACCATCGCTAAGGCGAGGCAGGTTGCTCCTCTGCCCTCTCACCGCGACACAGGCTGCTCCTCTGCACTCTCACCGCGAGTCTGCGACACAGGCTGCGTTCTCTCTCTCCCTTTGCGAGTTCGCGAGGCTAGGAAGGCTGCTCCTCTGCGTTCTCTCACTGTGAGTCTGCAAGGCAAGGTAGGTTGCTCCTCTACGCTCTCTCCCTCCGCTGCTTTCTCCCGCACGCAGGTTCTGGATTCTTACATGAAACAATCTAATTAAGCCCTTTTTGCATTTTTTTGTTGCTCTAGATTCTTACATGAAACAATCTAATTAAGCCCTTTTTGCATTTTTTTGTTGCTCTAGATTCTTACGTGAAACAATCTAGTACTGCTCAACCAACAAATGATTTAAATGGATATATGGAAGTTCCATCATTGGACGACACACAACCACTTAATCTTGACATTATCTTCGTGATTTTAGGTATGCTTAGATTGGAAGATGAACCTTTAATGTGAATACATATACACAACTGATAAGGATTGGGCAGAGATAGTAAGTTAGGAAAGACACAGATATTGTTGCATGCATACAATCATAAATTGATGCAACTATATTATTCAATAAAGTTCTTTGTCTTGATGTTAAACATATTAGCTTTAGCTCCTTGGGTTTGAGCATGAACCTCCATCTTAGTTTTGTTCATCGAACACGTATGTGTGTATTTTTCAGCAGTATCAATGGTTAGATATCTTATTCTTGGCACTGTTGTAAAAGTCGCCCGACTAGGCCGATTAGTCGGCCCGACTAGTCGAGTAGGTGGGGTAGCCGACTCGACTAGGCCTAGTCGGCCCTTAGTCGGTCAACCCGACTAATCGGGCCGACTAGTCCGCCTAGTCGCCCGACTACAAGGCCGACTTTTACATAGAGATTTTTAAATTTTTTAGTTTTTCAATTTTTTTAAAAGCAAACTTATTCTAATATGCTTAATGTTATATTTAAAGATAATTACTTCTTTTATTTCATTATGATAGTATAGAAAATATACAAATCAATACAAATACATAAGAATATGTGTATAAAAATTGATTTATATATTTAAAATAACTAAAAAAATTCAAAACCGACTAATGGCCGACTAAATCCGATTAGTCGGCCGATTGCCGATTAATCCTTAGTCAGTGACCCTGCCGACCGAGTACTGACTACCGCTTTCTGCAACCTTGATTCTTGGGCTTCTTTTATGTTTACATCAGCAGAAAATCTTCACATTAAAATACTTACATTTTATGTTTTTTTAAATATAAAATGTCTAGTATTTGAATTTATTATTATATTACTAATTATTTTTAATTAAAATAATAGAAACCGCATAGTCCGCATATACTTCCGCATATACTTCCGCCTGCCCGCTTACTCGCTTTAGACCGCCTGACCGAACGAATACCGCATACCGAGTTTCTGAACCTTGGAATATGATGATACACCTAATATGACTGAGGAAATTGTGAGGCATCAAGGTAGTGAAGTGATGGAAAGCAACGTCACAGATACAAGTACATAGTGCCACAAATGACGCTAATGTGGCTCGAGGAAAAAGCATATCTAAACCATTAACCCCCTTTCTCATTACACCTCCTTGTAGCATGTCACTACATCTCTCCTTCACTTATTGTTGTCGTGTTTCTTTACATCATGCAACCCCTCGTTGTGTTTGTGTTTGTTATAGTTGCAACTCACCATCAACATATCATTTTTACATTAAATAATCTTATGCTATACTTTTTCTGCATTGATGGTTGTGAATCATATCCAATATTGGTGCTTTTACACCATTGGTTTTATTTATGGTGTTTTTTACATCAAATCTCCTCTATTTTGATTAATCATGTATGATTTGGAGTATCTTGAAGAGAATGAGTTTTTTTTGTGTTATTTATGTTTCAAAGTACAATTCAACATATGAGGGGCTTTAGAGAGGAGACTGCTTCATGCTCCATTTTCAAATTTGAGAGGGCATGGATGCCTGAAGATGGCTTTAGTGAGTTGGTAACTCAACATTGGAAGTCTGTGGAGGGGGAGGAGTCGGTGGCTACTCTTTTGGTTCAAAAGCTGGTGAGCCTGAGGAGGAGATTCTGTGAGTTTAAGCGAGAGGTGAGGGAGTTGAGGACGACAAGTAGAACAAAGGCAAAGGAGGAGATTGCAAGGTTGGACAAGGAAGAGGACTCCATGGATATGACGAAAGCAAAACTGAAGAGAAGGAAGCATTTGAAGATTGTTTTTTATTTGAAAGGAAAAAGGGCATTCACCTTTGATGAATCGGTGATTCATCATCTTAATATATTAATCTTAGCTTGAATCCATGAACAAAACATCAAATAAATGCCTCTAAATTCAATAAATTAACAAAATAATAATTGCAATAAAAATGGACCAATAATGTATATTTATTTCGTAAATAAGTCTATAAAATAATTCAGAGTGAAAATCACAAAATAAAGATACGAAATGTGTATATATTCACATGTAAATAACTATTTTTTCACATTTTTTTGTAAATTCATACTAACTTATTTTAACTTAATTCCTCTTCTAATTTGTACATAAAAACAAGTTGCAGAAGTCGGCAGTCGGTACTCGATCGGTAGGGTCATTGACTAAGGATTAATCAACAGTCGGGAGAGTAATCGGATTTAGTCGGGCACTAGTCGGTTTGGATTTTTTTATTAATATAAATATATAAATCAATTTTTTATAAATATACTCTCATTTATATTCATATATTTAGCACTTTTAATATTTTTAAGAGCATAAAAAATAGCAAGAGAATGAAAAAGGAAGCAAGTTAAGAACAAAATGTTTGGCACATAGTACAAGCAGATGTTCAAAAATAAAAAAAAAACAATTACAACATGCCCAAAAAAATAATACAAGCGAAAAGTAAGACAAGTGTCACAAGCCATTGGATTTAATCCTCAATGTCATCATCTAAGTCCAGCTCTTCTTCATCATCGCCTTCTTCTTCTTCATCATCGTCATCATTTTCTTCTTCTATATCCTCAAGATGTAGCTCCTCCTCCTCATTCATCGGCGTAGCATTGGAGCTTGATGATGAAGCTCCCATTCCACGTTCACCTCGTTGGTTCCTTCTTGGTTTCAAATTCTCTTCGGCCCCACTAGCATGTGTTACAACACCCCATGTCAGTCCCAAACCAGGAAAAAACTCCTCATCGTGGGCATCAACATCCCCGATCCATTCAGCCATGTGTGCACGATCACGAGATGATAGAGGATCTCTCTTTCTCAGCTCGACGTTCCTACAGGTTGAAATTGAAACGCACATACACAAGATCGTTCAGCTTCTTCGTCTCCAACCTGTTTCTCTTCTTGGTATGGATCTGAAGACCAAAAAAATTAACTTTATATTATTGAGCGAATATTATCTTTTGTCCTTATTTATATATGTCATATTCTCTTTGTCTTCTTAATGTAATTTCTCCCTAGAGCCTTTCTCCTATATAAGAGGGTTCTAGGGTTACTTGGAATACAACTTTTCATCTTTTCATTTCCACATGGTATCAGAGTGACGGTCCTAGACCGGAGCCTGTGCCCTAGATTCCTAGCCCCACCGAAGACCTTGCCCCCGCCGCTCGCGGAGCACGCGCCGCCCGCTGGGGCCCCCTGCGCCGCCTCCCAGCGCCGCCCGCAAGGGCTACATGCGTCGCCCACTCGCCGTGCGCTGGGGCCCTCTGCGCCGCCTCCCAGCGCCGCTTGCTAGGGCTCCCAGCGCCATCCACTATGCGGCTGCACCGCTAGGGCCATCTCTGCGGCCCTTGGCACCGCCCGTCGTGATCAACCTACGCCGCCTGTAGGGGCTACGGTCTCCTGCGCCGTCTTTTATGGCCTAACATCATTCGGTTGGATGCCTAAGGTGTAACATCATTATCTAAAACACCCTAGGTACCCAAAAGGAGACTTCAAGAGAATGGAAGGGGTTGTGGTATGAGCCTACAACCACAACCATCTTCCCATATGTCCGTGTAGTCACAAGTTTTGTTGGTTACACGTCCCAGTCTTGGAGATAGTTGTCATCATGTCTGACAACAAGGCTGATGTTTCATCCCTGGGTGCCTTCAAAGGTCCAGCACCCATAGTTAAGATGGATGGAACAAACTATGAACTGTGGGTCGTGCAGTTCATGAGTTTGATGCAGTGTAATGGCAAGAAGCACATACTTTTGGCGGAAGAGCCAAGTGACAAGGCTGGGATAAATGCCTCATGGGAGGCCGATGATGCATATGTTCGTGTGGTTATCCGGGTCCGTGTCAGCAGAGATAGCTAATGACATTCTGAGTCAGCCCACCACCAAGTCTATGTGGGACATTCTCGCCGCCACATACTCTTCGGCGAAGAATGAGTCGAAGATATTGCAGCTTCAACATGATATCTTCACGTCAAAGCAAAATGGTCGGCCACTCCATACTCTCTATGCCTCTTTGAGAGGTATGTTTGAGAGACTTCACGGTTACATTCCCTTGACTGCTACACCAGAGCAGCTCAAGGCATACAGAGACTCTGTTATGACTGGGGTCTTCTTAACAGCGCTTGATCCTGAGTACGATCCTGCTAGGGCCCAGATTCTTACTGATGCTACAATACCTCCAATGGAGGAGGCATATCGCAGATTGAGCAGGCTCTCTATATCCTCTGGCGTTACTCTACAGTCTCAGACATCTTCAGTTTTGGCCCATCTCGAGGAAGAGGGCACTCTATACCATACCGTGGTAGAGGGAGCTCTAACCGTGGCAAGGGATTTGGTGGTCGACCCCGACAGCCACGCACCTACTGTCACAGATCTGGTCACTCTGAGGAGACATGCTATTCTAAGCATGTATTTCTTCCTTCAGCTCGTGTTGCAGAGCAGACTCAACAGGTTGGGGGTTCCTTACCTATATTTGATCAGAGGTTTGATGAACTTGTGACTAGACTCAGAGAGATGATGCCCACATCAGGATCACCCAGCTCTCCCTCAGGATCTTCAGAGGTAGCTGCATCTGCTGCTGCCTCCACTTCAGGTACAACATATGCCTTCACTAGTTGTTACAGGGCAGATTTGTCAGAATGGATTATGGACTTAGGGGCATGCCATCACCTTTGTGGCGATACAGTTTACTGTTTTTGGTCCAATACAGCCTGGATGATCTGTTGTGATAGCCGATGGTACACATTCCCCTATTACTGGTCAGGGGGAGGTGCAACTAACTCCTGCAATGAGTCTTCAGAATGTTCTTTATGCTCCTGATTTTTCAATGAACTTATTGTCTATTAGTCAAATCACTAAAGACTTACATTGTCATGTCATTTTTGATCCATCTGCTCTTGTGTTTCAGGACATTCTAACGGGCAGGGTGATTGGTATTGGCCGTGAGCAGGGAGGTCTCTACAGACTAGTGCAATCTCCATATGCAGGTGCTTCGTCCATTCGCATTGGTTCTGTGTCTCCCTACGTTTTTTGACGCTCCAAAAAGGGGGAAGCACTCAGAGGTGTTCACCCTAATGCATTAAAAAGTATAGAAGAGAGTACTTACAAGAGGGAAGAACAAAACAAAAGCTAGTTGGTATCAAAGAAGAGACACCCCCAACGCACACGTAAGATGCTACCCAGAAGTCCAATCATGAAGAAAGCGTGTTGCCGAGATACATATATTTTCCTTGTAAAACCGCTGCCGAGCAAAGAGTGCCTCATTTCTTCCTAACCAGATGCTCCACAAGCGCGCAATCGGGTCCACCAGATCCACCCTAGACCAGCCCCCAGAATTCATCAAGCTATCGCAAAACGCACCAAAGTTCGAGAGATTCAACCATCCCAGATCGTCCCAGAGAGCACGAACACGACCGCAATGAAAGAAGAGGTGCCCGATTGTTTCCCTCTCCGTACCACAGAGACCACAAATTTGCGAGACATTAGGAAACATAATTGCACATCGGTCTCTAGTTAACAGCCGACCACGCCGAAGGAGCCAAAGAAAGATACCAACCCGCTCCGGGAGCTTGAGTCCCCAGATGAACTTGCAATGACGCAAGAAGGTAGCATCGTCCCCCACAGTGGGAGGAATAAGAGCGTGGTACGCCTTCCTGGAAGAAAAAGGACCGTCCTTCCAAGCCAAGTGATCACGCTCCCCATTGGGCGTGGGAGCGTCCGAGAGAAAAGCCATCAAGGAGGTGAAGTCGTCCAAACGCTGGTCCGATAAATTAGCGGCAAACAAAGGGCACCAACAGCCACCGTCCCAGCAGGAGGCCACAGTGGCGTCTTTGTCGACCACCAACGCGCACAGCCGTGGATACAAGATCTGCAATACACCCCTCCCGGTCCAATCATCCGTCCGGAAGCGGAAAGAATTCCCATCGCCGAGAATTGGTTTAAAGAATGATCTGTTGCGATTAAAAGCAGATAGCACACCACGCCACAAAGAGGAATTGTGGCCCTCGAGCCGCCCCCGAGAAGCGGAAATCAAATCGACCCCCGCCGCCTCCTAAGGCACTTCAGCATGAAATTCTCCTCCCGACCCCACACCCTCGCCGCCCATTTGAGCAGCAGAGCTTTGTTCACCACCTCCAACCGTCTCACACCCAATCCCCCCTCCCGCTTAGGCCGCGAAACGTCCTCCCAACCCACCAAATGTACCCCCCTTCTCCATTCGCCCTTCCTTCCCCAAAGAAAACCCCGCATACATTTCTCCAGCCTCACCCGGATCCCTTTTGGCATACCACGCACGGATAAGAAATAAATTGGGATCGAGGATATACTTCGTTTTGGTTATCTTCCTCTGCAAATGTTGTGTCACATTCTTCCACAGATTTCACCTCGCTCCATCTTTCAGTGCGAGGCCTGCCGGCTTGGGAAGCATTATATGTCTACATTTCAGAGTCGTCAGGGTCGAAGTAGTCATGGTATATTTGAATTGTTTCACTTTGATGTTTGGGGTCCCAGTCGTGTTCCTGATCATATCAGGGGCATAGATTTTATCTTGTTGCTGTTGATGAATTTTCACGGTTGTTATGGACTTTTCTTCTTAAAAACAAGTCGGAAGCTGGTCATGTTATTCAATCCTTTATTATTGAAATACAGAATATCTTTTCTGCAAAAATCAAGTATATACACTCTGACAATGCTTTGGAATTTTGTACTAATCAACTTGCCGAATTTCTTGCGTCTCATGGTATCGTGCATCAAACCTCTTGTGCATACACTTCCCAACAAAATGGGGTGGCTGAAGAAAACACCGCCACCTGTTGGATGTTACAAGGACTCTTTTGATTCAGAGCCATGCTCCTTATTCATACTGGGGAGATGCGGTTCTAACTGCTTGCTATCTAGTTAATCTTATGCCGTCTTCAGTTCTAGGTGAAAAGATTCCGTTCTTGATTGCGTTTCCCAAGGCGGATCTTTCTCTCTTACACCTCGAGTCTTTGGTTCTGTGTCCTTTGTTCACCAGATGTCTCCCGGTCTTGATAAGCTCTCTCCGAGAGCTGTCAAATGTGTTTTTGTTGGATACTTTAAGACCCAAAAGGGTTATCGTTGCTTCGACCCGGTTCGACGAAAGTACTATGTTAGTGCTGATGTCACCTTTTTTGAATCTATTATGTACTTCTCTCCTACGGGTGACAAGCTTGTTCCTTCTGACGATGGAGATGAGGTTTATATGCCTCTACCTTCGATCTCCACTCTACCACCTTCATCATTACCTCCATCTACACCGACAACTCAGCCTCCTCCACCTCCTCCACCACCACTGTCCTATACACCTTCGTTCTTTCCTCAGGTCTACCAGCGTCGACCTCGTGCTCCTGTGCTATTACCATCATCCAGCATGCCCCAGGTATGTTCTGAGCATTTGAGTTCTTCTGATGGCAATGGTGATTTACATGTACAGCTTGAGGTCCAGGATGTGAGCACTGATGATCTGAATGTTCCTATTGCTTTACGGAAGCAGAGGCGTGCATGCACTATGCATCCTCTTGCCTCTCGTGTGTCACTGATCGCCTTTCTGAGGACTTTCAGAGGTTTGTTATGGGCTTCTCAACGGTAGAGATACCACGTTCCTATCAAGATGCACTGAAGAGTAGTCACTGACGTCTAGCTATGGAAGAGGAGACGCAACTTTACAGTCTAGAGGTACATGGAGTCTTGTGTAGGCTCCTCCTGGAGTGTCTGTAGTAGGGAGCAAGTGGGTGTTCATAGTGAAACACCGGACTGATGGCACTGTTGATAGATATAAGGCAAGGCTGGTTGCTCGTGGGTTCACCCAAACATATGGGATGGACTATCAGGATACTTTTTCGCCGGTTACACGTCACTCTACATTACGTATTCTTATTGCAGTGGTTGTGGTACGTGATTGGCCTCTTTTCCAGTTAGACGTAAAGAATGCCTTCTTGTATGGGGATCTGCAGGAAGAAGTTTACATGCAGCAACCACCAGGATTTGTTGCTGAGGGGAAGTTTACTATGGTGTGCCGACTTCACAAGGCCATATATGGCCTCAAGCAGAGTCCGAGGGCTTGGTTTCAAAAGCTCTCAGAGTTGATTGAACAGAATGGATTTATCAAATCTACTGCAGATCATTCTCTTTTTATTAAGAGAACTCAGAGAGGTACGGTTGTTGTCTTGGTCTATGTTGATGATATAGTTTTTACTGGCAGTGATGAACATGGTATTCAGGTAGCAAAGGATTTCCTTGGACGGCAATTTGTGACCAAGGACCTTGGTAAGCTACGTTACTTCCTTGGCTTGGAGTTTGCCCGCAATCAACACGGTATGATTATGACTCAAAGGAAGTATGTTACTGATCTTCTGGCAGAGAGGGTATGACAGGATGTAGACCAGCCACTACGCCCATGGATCCCAATGCTAGACTCTATGATGATGACTCTGAGGAGATAGATAAGAGACGATACATGGAGCTGGTAGGGAAGCTACTATACGTTACTATTACCAGGCCTGACATAGCATTTGCTGTAAGCAGGGTTAGCCAGTTCATGGAGCAACCGAGACAAGTTCATACGGATGCAGTTTGTATGATCCTGAGATACCTGAAGTCCTCTCTAGGTGCAGGTTTACTGTTCAGAAGAGATACATCATTATCAGTTACTGGATGTGCAGATGCGGATTAGGCTGGGTGTCCCAAGGATAGGAAATCTACATCAGGCTTCACTGTGTCCGTTGGTAGCTCACTTGTCTCATGGAATAGTAAGAAACCAGTTGTTGCTAGATACAGCGCTGGATCAGAATATAGGGCCATGGCCCAAGGGAGCACAGAAATGATGTGGGTTAAGTCCGTTCTGACTGACCTCACTATCGAGGTGCATCTCCCAATGCATCTACAATGTGATAATCAAACAGCTCTATTCATAGCTAATAATCCAGCCTTCCATGAGAGAACAAAGCACATCGAAGTTGATTGTCATTATACCCGAGATCTGACACAAAAGGGGTTTATTTCAACCTCACATGTTGCTTCGGGAGATCAGATTGCAGACATGTTTACTAAGGCCCTTGCAAAGGGTCCTTTCCATCGTTGTTGTTCCAAGCTGAGCATGAGAGACATATATGCTCCAGCTTGAGGGGGAGTGTTGAGCAAATATTATCTTTTGTCCTTATTTATATATTTCATATTCTTTTTATCGTCATAATGTAATTTCTCCCTAAAGCCTTTCTCCTATATAAGAGGGTTCTAGGGTTACTTGGAATACAACTTTTCATCTTTTCATTTCCATATATATCAATTACTCATTTAAATTTTACTATTACTAATCGAATTGGGTGGGTGGAGTGGAGTCTTTACCGAGTCAAATGTACCCCAGTTACACTCACATCTCGATGATGAAGACGTCAAGCTCAAGATCTTGATAGCCATAGCTTTCAAATGAGGCGTGTCATCTCCATCATTATGCCACAAATTAGCTATTAGAATAGAGAAATGGTCAACATAATAAAATAAACGATTAACATTAATAGAAAATAATGACTGAAATACCTGGATCAAAATTGCCATCATTTGTCATCCTTTGTCTCACAGCTAAAGGCTTGCCAAAATCTCCACGACCAAGTCTATATGCGGAAGCTCGTCCTTGGTAATTACATCTTGTATATCCAAACCTGAATAAAATTTTTCCATGCACTCCTTAAACCCTCTCACCACAACATCTGGATCACCATGACACTCAGTATAGAAGAAAAATGGGTTCAAGTAATAGGCTGCTAGATGCAATGGAGTATCGAGTCTCTCCCTTTAGACTTGGAGGTAATGACATCCACAAAAAATTTATAAGATGACTCCACGCCATTGAATGCTGCAATTATTTGTCAAGCCCTCCATAGACAAAGGCCATGGATGGGTGTCGATCTGCATCAACCACACGTAATAAACAAACCAATGGAGTGAAAACTTTGATAGCATATGTTGTATGGTTCCAGAACATAGGGTTGAATACAATGGAACTCGTTGCTTCTCCCTTCTTGGTCTTATACCACTTGCAGCTTCTCCACTCTTCTGAGGAAAAAATCAATCTCAGCTTGTTTTTCTTCTTATTTAGGCTCTCAAGAGCGAGAAATGTAGTTGCAAATCTTGTTTGGTCGGGCCTTTCAATGTCCCTCCTGCTAGTGAATTTGCGCATCAAGCTTAGAGTTTTGGTGTGAGAGTAGATGAACACTGTAAGCCTCTTCGCCTTTGTGATTGCATTCCTCACCTTTGTCTCTCTGCTTATCTCCTCCAAAGTAAGATCAATGGAGTGCGCGACACACGGAGTCCACCAAACCTGTGGATATTTGGTGACCAACAATCTTCCTGCTGCTACATTGGAGGATGCATTATCCGCCACAATCTGAACAACTTTATCCACTCCCACTTCATTCAAGCACTCCACCAAATTACAGATGTATTCCGCAGTGTGAGCCTCATTCGAAGCATCTACGGACTTCAAAAATGAAGTCCCCAAGGTGCAATTGACACAAAAATTGATGATGCTCCTTCCTTGTGTGTCCGTCCACGCATCAGTCATCAAAGAGCATCCCGCAGAGGTCCGCGTATCACGATGACATTGCAAGCCATCATGAATCTCCGCCATTGCCTTCTTCAGAAGCAGACCACTAAGCTCATACCTCATGGGAGGCTTTAGTCCAAGCCCATACTTCCCAATCGCCTCCACCATCTGCAAGAAGTTCTTCCTCATCAAAGCATTAAACGGAATCGCTGATGTAACACTGTCACGATGATCCTTGGAGAATGCATCCTTAATGGTCATATGACGTGATGACCCTTCCATTGCGACAGTCTGCTCCAAGGATTTGGAGACCGTGATCTTTCCGTCGAACCCAGATCTCCAGTGATAACAACTTCCTCCCTCATCTCAAGAACATCGTCGACTTTTTGGGACTTCTTCCTGGCAACATCATCAAGGTATGCAATCATCTTCTTCTTCGTTTCCTTATCCACCTTGGGACATGCAGCTACATTTCCTCTTCGGTGTACTAGATGTTTCTTGAACCTATATACACCACCCTTGACAATCCTCTTGCACAATCTGCAAGTGACCGTATTTGGATCCATACGGTTCGCAAGGTAACCGTATTGCCATGCAGGATCAGTTGATCCCGGTGGCATATAAAAAGATGAGTCACTACCGGAAGCGACGTTCGCTGGAGGTGTAGCCATCTACATAGTAAACAAACTCACAATTTAGGCAATCAACAAACACAAAATAATTTCCAAGTTGAGCAAATTGAACATATAAGTTAAATGAAGATATTAAATAACAACTACACCAATGACAAGTGACAACCATAAGGGCTCGTTTGGTTGCAGGGTTGGGCAGGGTTGGCTTGGCCCAACCCGGGTTGGCCCTGCAACCAAACAGGGTTCTCCTCCTCACAGTTTACTATTCACAGGGGTACCCCTGCCCAACCCAACCCTGTCCAACCCTGCAACCAAACGGACCCTAAAAGAATTTCCAAGTTGAGCAACATACACCTTAAGTTTATAAGAATGTTTTATCTTTATGTAAATATGATAAGAGAATTCTTGGATACATTAGAGAGTTACATACTCTGTAATACTGATGAGGACTAAAGAAGGCTCATCAATATGAAGCATGAAGGGGTAGACCCTCCGTTCTGCTTAACCAGAAAAAAACTTTGAGAATGAAGATGAATACCAAAAAAAGATAGCAATGATGTGTAGAGAAAATGTTGGTGTTTTAATCATCTAAATGCAAGAAAGTGTTATGAAAAAAAATATGTAGGCAAGACGTGAAGCCGTATTGAGATTGCATCCTTATTATAACTAACCCATCCAATCCTCATTGAGATTGCATCAACTACATGGATTCATTGCCTTTAAACAGATCTAATCCAATCATGCGTAGACTTGGAGATAAACTAATTTACATCATACATCTATGCCAACATACAACTTAAGTTCAAAAAATTGATTAGGACATGCTCTATTCATATAATAAAGATATAAAAAGAAAAAAAACGAAAAATAAAAATAAGAACCCTAACCTGGGTCCTAGGCGGCGAGCGACGTTGATGTGTCGTGACCTGGGTGAGCGGTGAGGCGACGAACGACGATGGCGATGAGGTGACGAGAGGGAGGTGTCGCCTTTGGGAGCTATGGCAGTGGGGGTCGGGAGCTAGGGCAGCAGGGGTCGGGTGTTGGGGCATCGGGGGTCGGATGCGCGAGAGGAGGGTGGAGTTTCTGTTCGAAACTTTTATTCCAATTTATTCGGGTAGTCGGGTATTTTAGGATGCATGATATTTCATGCAAAAAATGGCCGATTACTTGGCCGACTACGCCGATAACTCAGGCGAGTAATCGGGTCTACCCGACCAAATTGTACAATCGGGCCGACTAGTCGGCCTAGTCTGCCGACTTTTGCAACAGTGCATAAAAATATATATATAAATACAAAAATATAAAACAATTCCCATCTTGAATAAATACTTTAAGATTTTGAACTGAAAAGTCATAAAGTCCAACTTCTAAGCTAAATTCTCGCTTCCAGATGCTCAAGATGACCAACCACATCTATAGGAAAAATGGCCTAATAGCCTGTTAGCATTTGCTTATTCTCATTGAAACATGTAGTACAATGCCTTGTATAGAGGACCCACTGACACCCTTTTCTCTGAAAACAAATGATGTAAAGACCGCACATGACCCTATACAACACAATTGACAAATCTTCTACAAGACACAATAACCAAGTTGACACCTTATAAATAAATATTATTATTAATTTGACTGTTTGGAAGAAGCAAGGTTTACATCTCGACTGCCTTGAAGCTCACATCTCACCTCGACTACAAGGCAACTACCGTAAGGCACCTCGCATTTTTGTAAGCCTTACTAACAATAAATCAGTGTGCAATCAAAATGACAGGTAATTCACTACTACAATGTACATTTCAGTTTAACACAATCATCATTATATGATATAACCAGCATACGCCATTGTCAGCTTTCAATAAAATCAATACAATGTCTTTTGCTTCTCTGAAGTCCTTAAATGACTTTCGACATATCACCTCCTTAGACTTCAATAGTATGTTTATCTACCATTTGATGTATCTTTGCATTTTTGAAGTGATAATATTTGACACGTCTATAATTCATTTTCATGTACACTTTTCTAACTTATTCAAGAAAGTAGTCCGTACAAGCTATAAACAATTACTGTATCAAACAAACTTTCATCCCTATCATTTTCATGTACACTTTTCTAAATTATTCAAGAAAGTAGTCCGTACAAGCTATAAACAATTACTGTATCAAGCAAACTTTCTTCCCTATTCTAAGCACCTCCCATCTCACCCTTTCTCCAGGATGGGCTCTGAATTTCTGAACTCCAACGGACAAGTTATCCAAGTACTGAATTCACATGTACAAAGGTTTTGTGCGTGTGTGCTGTGACGGTGGTGGGGGGAGGGGGGATGTCAAGTACCTTGATTAGGGCTGCAGCATCTTCTTCAGCAGTCCCTCCTATCTCACCTATGAGGACGATTCCTGTAAATGAAGCAAACAACATTCATTGCATAAGGTATAACAAATCATATAGAGATCAAGATCTCATGCAAGATAGAATCAGGCTAGGACAAACTAAAATGATTAAGCATGAAAGTAACAAAAGAAACATATCCGCCGCAAAAAAGAATGAGATTGATGAACACCAAGAACAGAAAATCGAAAGAAGAAAAAATAATGTGTCTAGTACATAACTTCACTACAAACAAGCCGATTCCGAGATAAAGTTCAGTTGATTTGTCTAGATGTAACTGTACAACTTAACAAGCCCAAAACTCAATGAGAAGAATTCCATAAAGCAAACGCCATGCAAAATGTCGAAGGAATATTTGAGGTGCCAAAACCCTCTAACAGGACCATCTATACCCCATCCATGAACCAATTTTACTTTCTTCTATGCAAAGAAGATAATATCATAATACATAATTATGATATTATCATGGATGATGGATCGATTCAGAATATAGACTCAAACACTGGATAGAAGAGTGGGAAGTAAGAGAAAGGAAATCTTTTGATATTACACATTGATGCAACAAGGAACAACAAATTAGGGAAAAAATAATTAGTTTGTCCACTCGATTTTGTTCAATTAGCTTTTCCGTCCATTTAATTAAAGTTTAATTAAATTAGGATTGAGTTAATTTATTTATGATTTAAGTTCGTTAAATTTTATTTTAAATAACGAGAACGCATGTGATCTGGAATCAATCAACTAGTTGGTTAGATCAATTAGTTAGTTGGTTAGATAAATTAGAGTTCAAATTAGGATGTTATTTAATTTGATTTTATCTTCTTTCTATTTTCTATTTTGTAATTCCACCCCTTATATATAAAGGAGATGGTAGTCTATTGTTAAGGGTGTTCCAGTGATTATAAAATTTGAGATTTATCTCATTTCTCTTTTCCTCTCTCTTTTTTTCTCCCTCCACGCGATCTCCACGATTCTTTTTTCCAAATTCCTCGCATCCGGTGTGTGACATCCGGATCCAAATAAAACCGAACTCGACCCGATTAAAGAATCTGCAAGATCATATAATATTCAATTAATATTGAATAAACTTGAATCGATATGTAATTGCAGATCGAAGCATGTTCAGTAGTAATCAACCAAAAGTCGATCACAACATAATGCGTGCCATAAAAAAAGCCACAACGTGAAATCCAAACCGCAAAACAGACTGAGACCACCATAAGATTTGATTTGACAAAATAAGACCAAAGAAATCTATCATTCATTAATCGGAGGTTGTTCAATAATTTACAATCTCAAAATTTAGTCGCAAATCAAGATCGTATCACAGAAATTTCAGGAATTCATCTTCGATCTGAGGTATATGAATATTATACTCATTTTGATTGTCATTCAGAGACTATCAAAACGAGCTATGTACATCAGAATCCGAGACTCGAGGTGTGAATGCAGATTACTTGATATTCTAAATAAAAGAGAGAGAGGTTTAGAAAAATTCAAAAAATCAAGGACAGCAGTTGCTGCCCCTCCACATAGCTTTTGCTCCCCTCCACTAATCAACCCAAGAACCCATCTACCTCCTTATTTATAACCCCAACAACTCCCTTATCCCCCCCCCCCAAAAAAAATAGAACCTAAAAACCTCCAGCCGAATTGGTTACTGCTGATGCTGGATTTAGCAGTCAACTCTTGCTGCTGCTCAAGAACTGCCAAGAAGCCCTACTGGAGCTTCCATTTCAGTCAACATTGCATGCATTTGGATCTCCAAACTTCGAGATCCAAGGTACAATCTCCCCCTCTCCTGTTGCCTTCCATGCATGTATTTAGATTCAATTTCAAACCCTTGCAATACTTGATTTCATAATGAACGAATTTGGGGTTGAATTACATATAATTCAAACTAACTTCAAACCGTTGCATATGCCCTAAATTTATGATAAAAAAATCTAAGAAATTTGGAACTAACCACATATGTTACCATTTGCAACTAATTTTCATATTACATCCCAAAAAGAGAAAAGCACAGCTAGACTTATCCGCGAACACAAACTATTGTAACTAATGATATTGGTTCTTACACAGAACTATGGCATCTAGAGCCGACATTTCTATGTTTTAATTAACTCTGGAGCGATGAATGAGCTTCGAGATTTCTAACTTTAGTAAGTAGAGTTGCAGAGGCCCTAGATCCTCCTTGTCACATTCACGGGCAAGGTGGCCAGTCGTTCATCACAAGACTGATAGTCAGATGGTTACCAGTGTTGACTGGAGATCGCGAGATGATGACAAACTGTTTGCTACTATAGTTCGAGAAGTTTGACCTGATTCTGGGCATGGATTGGATGTCAACTCGTCATGCCCAGGTTAGTTATTTCAGGAAGACGGTTGTCTTCAGGATTCCAGACTTACCCGAGTTTACCATTGATGGTGCATTACATTACTCCAAAATGGAGTACATTTCAGTGTTGAGAGCTCAGAGACTCATAGATCGAGAATACAACACACTTCTAGCATTTATCTGAGAGACATCTGATGGAGAGCCGATGACTTAGGACATCAGGTAGTGTCAGATTATCCTGATGTGTTTCCTAATGATTTGCCAGATTTACCGCCTGAAAGAGAGATTGAGTTCGAGATCATATTACTACCAGATACACAACTAGTCTCGATGGTTCCGTACCGCATGGCTCCAACTGAGTTGAGAGAATAGAACATGCAGTTGCAGGAGTTACTTGACGTGGATTTCGTGAGGCCGAGCACTACACCTTGGGGTGCTCCCGTTCTTTTTATTTTATGATCTAATCTCAGATAATGATATAGTACATTTTTCATGCTTGAACGATGGGGACATAATGATGATTTACATGTATTTTGACCCAATTTCATAACACTGTTATGAAATAATTTCATGTTAAAAATGTTAAGGAATTGAGAATGAATTGCATGTGATTGGAGCTTAATTTCAGAATATGGATAGTTATAGATTTTATAAATGGAATATGATGATTTAAGGATGAATTAACATGCAAATTGAGTTTAAATTTCATACTAATAAGACAGATTTCCGTGCCGAAATATGATCCAATTTGGGGGTTCTTGCATAAGTTTGTAGCTGCTCAAAAGTCACAAGTTGGTAAAATCAACTCCAAATTCAAATCATTTTTTAAGCTCCTCATTTCACATTTTAAAAGATGAAAACTTGAAAAAATAGGTGATTTGTTGTTGTCCAAAAAATCACAAATTGTGAATTTAGTCTCAATTTCAGACCCATTTCTTAGCCCATGAATTCATAACTTAGAAGATGAAAATTGGAGGTTTTTGTATGAGATTTGTGACTGTTCAAAAGTCATTAAATTGTAAAATAAATACTTAATCCAGACCAACCCTATAACTCATGATCTTAGAGTTTAAAGGTTGAAAAGTTGAAGCTTTTAGTACACAAGATGGGATAAATTTTAGATCAAAACTAGTGACGCTTAATATCATGACTAAATATGAAGAATTTGAAATTTAGCATTGATCGAAACTTGAATACATATCTAATGAACATCTTCTAATGTCACGATTCGAAAAATGAAAACATTGAGTTTTTTCATACAAGTGGCATATAAAAGTTAGATCAATAATCATTCTACTAAATTACGAGTTAAATAAGAAAGGAGGAATCTCTACATTGAATCGAACTTAGATCCAGATCCAATGAATAGTTGTTAACCTCATGATTTTAGAATTAATAACTTGTGACTACAAAGACCAATCATGTTCATGAGTTAATCCTTTAGCTATACTCTACACATTATAGAGCATTATTGATAGAATTATTGACAGAAGACCCAGATCTGTACAGTCAACCACAGAAAGGATTGAGAAAGGATGAGGAATCAAGTCAGTGATGGTGATTCAGTGATGATTGATAAATAAGAGAGTCAGTTACAGTGACCCTTATACTTGATTGTGCGAGGGTGCGATGACCTTCAGCTGGGCGGGAGATAAGAAGCCCAGTTAGGGCAACGGTCGCTTAGTGTGCGGGTCTAGGATCCTGGTCTTTTTCTCGAGTTTTTTGTGAACGCTCGTTGTTTTACGCCTCTCTGGAATCCACAGGTTTTGTCTTTGACCAGTTCTGTTGACCATGCATTCTTTAGGGTGCCTACGCTGGAAGGTCCTCGGTTTTGGTTTTCCGAGCTCATTTGTCCGTACCGGACATGCCCGTTTTTAGAGTAACTTGTTCTAAAAAGTGTCTCCTATGTCTCAGGGACGTGGTTTTGAAGTATCCCTAACCCTCCCCTGGATTGCACTTCCACTGGGTGAGCGAGACGAAGGGTCTCTTCGGAGGCTTCTTCACCGCTTGAGTTTAACTACTATTCTTGCGAGCTTGGTTACAATTGAGTTGGTTATAGTTGAGCTTGGTTACAGTTGAGTTGGTTAAAGTTGAGCTTGGTTACAGTTGAGTAGCTATTATAGTTGAGATGGTTACAGTTGAGAGTTGGTTACAGTTGAGTTGGTTACAATTGAGCCTGGTTACAGTTGAGCTAGTTATTGTTCCGTCAGTAGGCCCTGGCGAAGAGAAAAAATCATTTTATGAAATCATTCTTATCAGACTAAGAGATCTACCACAGTTGATAGATTGAGCTAGTGGACGTGTTGGGAATTTAATTAGGATGCATTTCACCCCATTGCATGCCTACAGAGGCCAACCACCCTAAGGCCTTGTTTGGTTGGAGAATGGGCTCTGGAATAAGGGGCCAATTCTCCTCCCGACACGGTTCCCAATGGTACGACTATTCCCCATTATTTCATCTTATTTCACTCTTATTCCTATCTTTATCCCACCTTACCTACCTTTATTTCACCTTATTCTCCTTATTCCTATCCTCCAGCCGAACAAAGAATAGACCCTTATTCTCCTTATTCCCCATCCTTATTCCTGCTTATACCCGAACCGAACGCACCCTAAGGCTTCCTTACTGCCTTAGAGTAATAGTGTAAGGTCTCACCAGACCAAAACCATGTGCTATCCACTGAGCTCGAGAAATGTAACAAGAAAAGAATCAGAACACGAGGCACATCATCTACACTTAATAAGATCCATCCACATGACTCATAAACATCAGAAAGATATCTATACCTCAATCATAATAAGCATTTAATAAATCAAAGAATTGATGAATCATTGACACTTGGAATAGGATGGGGAAGAATGGAAATCTTATACAATTATATATACTGAGGGGTGTTGGGAACTTAGTTAGGGTGCATTACACTCCACCGCATGCCTACAGAGGCCCCTCAACCTTAAAGTATTCCTTGCTTCCTTAGAGTCAAAGTATGAGGTCACACTCAGACCAAGACCACATGTTATCCACTGAGCTTTATGATTTGATGAGGAGAATGATCAAAACATAGACTCATCATCCGCATTATTAAGATCCATCAAACATGAATTTTAATTAATAAAAAGGTGATACCTTAAATACGAATCATATAATCAATATATGAAATGTTAAATATGAATAATTTGGGTAAGTCATGGGATTCACGTACAGAACAACTTGAAAATCAATTTTCATGCAAGTAGCTCTTCAAAATTAATTGTCAAATCCATCTACTTGCATTTTTTTGGAGCCACTAAATTACCTGCTATTTTAATTTATTAGATTGTGACCAACTTTTGTTGATTTTCTTTTCTCCTTAATACATGGATGGCAGAATAAGCCCCTGCATCGTAGTAGTTCGACAGCCAAACCTGAACTTCCGCAGTTACTCTCGACATGTACTCATGTTCTAGTTTTTGTTCAGGACATTATAAATAATTTTCTTTCTCTTCCGGTAAAATTTGGGATACATGTAGATAATGCAGTTCTTTTGTTACATTTAATTTATACGGAAATTAATACAATATAAATTGGTGACACATTGTTGGTTCTGTGGCTTGTTATCTTGTTGTGAATGCCATTCGAAACATGAAAATTTTCCCTCATTTTCGGTACCGTAATGCGATCTTTAACGAATATGATACTATGAGTGATGTGTAAACGGGTATCCGAATCCGCGAGCACCATAACTATGGTATCTAAGCAGTGTTACCCCGCTACATACATTTGTAGTATTATAGTTCCAGTCACATTAATCCTTGGATAGCGATAGTCCTCCGACTTGTGAGTCCGAAAGGGAAATATGACATTCAAATTCAATAACCACAGATGTCGTCATTTGCAACTAATTTTCATATTATATCTCAAGAAGGGAAAAACACAGCTAGAGTTATCCGTGAGCACCAACTATTGTAATTAATGATATTGGTTCTTACACAAAATCACGGCGTTTAGAGCTGAACTTTCTATGTTTTAATTGATTCTGGAGCAATGATTAAGCTTCTAGAATTCTAGTTTCAATAGATAGAGTTCCAGAGGCCCTATATCCTCACTGTCACATTCATGGGTTACCAGTGTCGATTGGTGATCACGAGATGATAGCAGACTATCTACTACTACAACTCGACGAGTTTGATCTGATTTTGGGCATGGATTGGCTGTCAACTCATCATGCCATGGTTAATTTTTTCAAGAACACGGTTATCTTCAAGATTCCAGACTTACCTGAGTTTACCATTAAGGGTGCATTATATTACTCCAAAATATAGTACATTTCGGTGTTGAGAGCTCAGAGACTCATAGATCGAGGATGCGACACGTTTCTAGCATTTATCCGAGAGATATCTGATGAAGAGCCGATGGCTCAAGACATCAGGTGTCAGATTATCTTGATGTGTTTCCTAATGATTTGCCAGATTTACCGCCTGAAAAAGAGATTGAGTTCGAGATCACATTACTACCAGATACACAGCCAATCTCGATGGCTCTATACCTTACGGCACCAGCCAAATTGAGAGATCTGAAGGTGCAGTTGCCGGAGTTACTTGACGTGGATTTTTTGAGATCGGGCACTACATCTTGGGGTGCTCCCATTCTTTTTATTTTACGATCTAATTTCAGAACATGATATAATACAATTTTTCATGCTTGAAAGATGAGAAATTAATGATGATTTACATGTATCTTGATCCAATTTCATAACACTGTTATGATCTGATTTCATGTTAAAAATGTTAAGGAATTGAGAGTGAAATGCATGTGATTGGCGCTTAATTTCAGAACATGGATAGTTATAGACTTTATACATGAAAAATAAAGGTTTAAGGATGAATGAACATGCAAATTAAGTTTAAATTGCATACCAGTAAGACACGGATTTCCATGTCAAAATATGATCTAATTTGGGGGTTTCTTGCATAAGTTTGTTGATGCTCAAAAGTCATAAGCTGGTAAAATTAACTCCAAATTCAAATCATTTTTTAAGCTCATAATTTCACATTTTAAAAGATGAAAAATTGAACATTTTTGAAGGTGATTTACTTTTTTTTGAAGTCAAGATAAAGGGGGATACACTCAATGGTGTTCACCCGAAATAAGGATAGGGATACAAACAAGAAATTAAAGCTAACGACCCAACGTAGGAGGCAAGGAGCCTCCAGAACTGGGCGCCAAAAAGCAAAAGAAATAAGAAAACAAACACACTAAACACGACTCCAGTCAGCCACCAAATCCCTCGCGCAACAGAGCACGTTCTCCAGATAAAACCGCTGCGCAGAGAATATGGCCTCGTTGCGAGCAAGCCATATCGACCATAAACAAGCCACCGATGCCAAGAATCGCCTTCTCTCCATACGCCTATTCAAGAAGAGGGAATCACAGAAGGTCTCCACATCACGAGCATGCACCCAAGCCACGAAGGGGTCATCCCACAACCCCTGGACCAAAGGGCAGAGAAAGAGTAAATGGTCCAGGGATTCCACATTTGAATCACACAGGCCGCAGATGTTGGAAATCGAAGGCAGTAACCTTGAACAGCGATCGCGCGTCAAAAGCCTCTTTCTGCGGACGAGCCATAGGAAGAAGATAATACGCAAGGGCAAGCCCAAGCTCCAGAAGAAACCACAGTCTCTCACCAGGGAATCCAATCGAGCAGGCAGAGTATCAAGCAAGGATGCGTAGGCCTTTTGGGTCGAAAAGTCACCATCCCTCCAAATCCAGTGATCCAAGCCCACAGAGGGAGAATCCGCATGAGCAAGGACATTCATCAGAGCAAGAAAATCAAAGAACCTCTGATCCAAGAAGTTCCCCAGAAAGCGAGGAGACTAAGACGCATTCACCCAGCAGCAAGCGACGGAGACCTCCTTATTTTCCGCCAGAGCAAAGAGACGAGGGAAACGTATAGAAAGTGGCTCCCCCCCAACCAGCAGTCATTCCAAAAAGAGAAAGCACGGCCGTCCCCCAAAACAGGTTAAAAAGACGCTCTATTCTTCAAAAATACCTCCTGAAGACTACGCCAGAACGGAGAGCTCCCACAGACAACTCCCGAATCGCCCTCGCCAGCCCACTCTCTCCATGAAGCTCCCTCAAGATCTCAATAAAGAAGCTACCATCTCTTCCCCACACCCTGCTTGCCCGCCTAAGGAAGAACGCATCATTGATCAACCTGAGGCGCCTAATCCCCAAACTACCTGCCAGCTTCTCCCTCACCACCTCCTCCCAAGCGACCAGGTGAATCCCACGCCCTTCGATACCCGACTTCCCCCATAAGAACCTCTTGAAGCAAGACTCAAGTCTCTTGCAAATCCCAGCAGGCAGACGACGAGTCGACTAAAAATGAACTGGAATGGCGGCAAGGACCGAGCGAAGAAGAATCAATCTACCTCCTTTTGAAAGAAGCGTCGCGCGCCAACCTGCCAATCTCGCCTCAACCTTCTCCACCACCACACTCCAATCCTCAAGTCTTGGCCTCCCAACCACCAAGGGAAGGCCCAGGTAGTCAAGCGGAAGGCTGCCCAAAGCAGAGCCCAGAATGTTCGCAAAATCCATTGCCATCGACTCCGATAGTCCAAAAGTAATAACCTTAGATTTGTTACCATTAATGCGCAAGCCTGATAATTCGCTAAAGAGGTCTAATGTCATCGACATGGCCGCAACTTCCGTATCACCCCCTTCAATGAAGCACAAAGTGTCGTCCGCAAATTGAAATAGTGGCACGGAAATGGCCCCCTTTGAAAAGCCCTTGGAGAGGCCCGCAACAACCACCCGGTCCACCATACGAGCCAAGACATCCGACGCAAGCACGAATAGAAGGGGGGCCAGAGGGCATCCCTAGCGCAGACCCCGACGCGGTTGAAAGCGCCCCCCTTCCAAGCCGCCATTAAGCAATAGAGAAAAGGAGACTGTATTCACGCATCGCCGCATCCACGAAATCCACAACTCCGGGAAACCTCGCCTCTTGAGGACCGACCATAGAAAAGCACAATCAATGCTATCATAAGCTTTAGCGAAATCAATTTTCCAAAGCACTCCTTGACGCCCCGAGGCTTTCCAATCCGCCACCAGTTCCGACGCAACAACAATACAGTCCGATATTTGTCTCCCTTTAATGAAAGCCGCCTGAATGGGGGAGACAAGCGAGTCCAACACCTTAGAGAGTCTCCTAGCTAGGACTTTAGCCACGATTAAATAGATGGCGTTTGAAATCGAGATGGGGCGAAAGTCCCCAATGTCCTCCGCCGCATCCCTCTTTGGAATCAAAAGCAATAAAGCTCTATTCAGCCTATCAAAGCCCGCATTTCCGCCGCAAAACTCCACTATCACCTCGAAGACTTCATTGCCCACCAAGTCCCAAAAGTCCCTGAAGAAGGCTACCGAGAAGCCATCAGGCCCCGGGGACGCATCAAGATTAAGATCCCACACAGCCTCTTTAGTCTCCATCAACGAAATTGGCCTAATAAGCATGGCACAGTCCACCTCAGAAACTTTGGGAACCCCCAAGCCCAGCCACTTCCAACAGCGCGAGGAACGAGTCGACATGACTCCCCTGAAATGCTCCATAATGGCGGAGCCCATAGCATTATCCCCAACGAAACGCTCCCCATCAACAGAAATAGCACGCAGAGTATTGTTTCGTTTCCTCCCACTAGCAACCATGTTGAAATAAGCCGTATTTGCATCACCATCTTTGAGCCACTTGAGCCTGGAGCGTTGACGCCATTCAATAGCTCTCTTCTTGTCTTCCTCCGCCACCTTTTTTTGCGCAGAGGATCGCTCATCGAGTTCGTTGACATTGAGATTCCTCTCATTCTCCACAGAGTCAAGTCTTGAAATAATGTCCTCCGCCTCTTTTCTTAGAACCACCCGCTCCAGCCGCGTCTCCCGTTTATAGCGTGCCAATCTTTTCCGCAAGGACTCAAGCTTCTGACTAAGTCTAGCAGCCGCAGACCCCTCAACCGAAGAGGAGACCCAGTGGTCGTTCACCACAGCCCTAAAGGAAGGCTTAAGGAGCCAGCAACGTTCGTATCTAAAGAGGCCCTTCAGAGATAGATTCTCACCAGAATCCCATAAGATTGGCGAATGGTCAAAGAAAGCTCTGGGCCTAGAAGAAACCGAACAGGAAGGGAATCTTTCCATCAAAGCACCCGAAGCCAAAAAACGATCAAGGCGGGATCGAGAAGTGCCGCTCCTCCAAGTATATCTAATATCGGATGCCACCAAGTTCTCCAGAGCCAAAGAGTCTAGAGTCTCCTTAAAAGACAAAGACCTCGGGCCACAGCTGCCCCTAGCCCGAGGGCGATCAACCGAGTGAATAGTGACATTGAAATCTCCCCCAATGATCCACGGGAGGTCAGCAAAAGCACGCCCCGCGTCACACAAGTCCTCCCACAGTTCAGCTCTTCTGATATGACAGCAGGGCCAATAGACACAAGAGACAGCAATAGGAGAGGCCAAGTCACATCTGACCAGCACCACATAAAGCATATGCCGCCCCAGCAAGGTGGATTCAAGTGTAAAGAGAGCCGATTTCCCGCCGCTCCCACCGCATCCAACGCCGAAAAGCCATTCAAAGGCCCCGCACCAAAGGAACGCCAAAGAGCTTCATCTAGCCCACGCAATTTCGTCTCCTGGATCAAGGTAACATCACAACCCCACTCCGACAATCGGGCACCCGGAGCCTTTCTCTTCACGTCGTCCCCCTGCCCCCTCACGTTCCGGGAAAGGAATTTCATTAAGAAAAGTGTTGGCTCCCTCCAGAATGCGCAAGGCCAGCCGCCTCCGCCACAGAGTCTCTCAACGATGCACAAGTAAGAACAGGCGCGGCTCCCGTACGAGATCTGCTCCTCCTTTGATATCTCTTCCCCGATCGCTTATCAGATCAAGAACCCGGGTCAACAACACGGTCCGCACTCGAGTCGCCCAACACCGGGCTAGGCAAAACGCGAATGGGCGAACCCACATCTTCACTGGAATAAGGCCCCAGGATGGAGAGCGAAGAAGACCCCAGCAATAAAGGCAAAGCATTGTCGCAAAGGAGGCCGGAGCCCTCAACCGAAGAAAGGACAGGGTGAGAGTCCTGTAGAACCACCTCAACATTATCCAGCCCAAAGATGGGCCCAACTGAGACCCGAGTGGTGTCCTGATCCGAATCCGCAGAGAGGTAAGAAGAGTCCCCAGCGGACCAAGACCCGACTAACCCCGACCCGCCAGCACCAGCAACCGCAGAAGAAAGACCCGTCCGTGCTCCCGAAAACGACGCGATCTTCGTACGGTCCACCTTCAAGGTAAAAGAGCCACAAAAGGAATCGACCTTGGACGGTCCCCACAGATGCGGACCACCACGTAGGGCGAAATCACTTGGAAGCGGTCCAAACACTTGTAGGTGATTTGCTGTTGTCCAATGAATAACAGTCGCAAATCACTTGTAGGTGATTCGCTGCTGTCCAAAAGTCACAAAATTGTGAATTTCGTCCCAATTTCAGACCCATTTCTTAGCCCATGAATTCATAATTTAGAAGATGAAAATAGGAGGTTTTTTATGAGATTTGCGACTGTTCAAAAATCATTAAATTATGAAATAAGTACCTAAACCAGAACAATCCTATAACTCCTAATCTTAGAGGTTAAAGGTTGAAAAGTTGAAGTTTTTAGTACGCAAGATGAGACACATTTTAGTCTTTTAGATTTAAATGAGTGATACTAATTTCTTGATTAAATATGAAGAATTTAAAATTTAGCATTGATCGAAACTTTTTTTTGAGGCTCAAAGAAAAGGGGGAGGCACTCGTTGGTGCTCGCCCCAATTATATATTAACTAAAACGGAAAAGGCAAGAGATACTTACAGGGGGGAGATGGAGAAGAAAGACGCAGAAGGAGATTAGTATTACAAAAGAGATATTCGGCAAACAAACGTCGTGACACAATTAAGAACACCAGTCGGTTATAAGTCTATTAGTCAAAATGGTAACGTTCTCCCTATAGAATCGCATGCCCGAGAAGATAGCCTCATTCCTTGCACGCCAAATGGACCAAAGCCGCGCGATGGGGGCCAAAACATCAGCTCTGTCCCTCGACATGTTCGACCAAAGTATGTCGCAAAAGTCTTCAATATTGTCCGCACGAGCCCAAGCGACGTCGTCCCAGACCCCGTCAACCAAGATACATCTAAAGAACAGGTGATCGGCGGTTTCGTCGACATCACCGCAAAGCTGGCAAGTGGCGTTAGTCTGGTGAAAGAACTTGGCGCACCGATCCCGGGTCATCAAACGCCGATGACGAAGTAACCAGAGGAAGAAGGCAATGCGCTCCGGCAAGCGTAACCCCCAGAAGAAAGCACAGTCGCGCACAAGGGGGGGAGACAAAGCAGGCGTGGGAGAGAGCAAAGCCCTGTAGGCCTTGCGAGTGGAGAAAACCCCGTCCTTCCAACGCCAATGATCCCGCTGCACAGAGGGGGAGGCCGCAGAGTTTAGAGCCTCCATCATCGAGGCGAAATCAACCACCCGTTGATCAGATAAATTCCCAGAGAACGTTGCGCACCAGTAGTCGTCAGTCCAACAATCCGCGACAGTTGCGAGTCTATTCGAAGCTAGCGCAAACAATCTCGGAAAGCGCACCTGCAAGGGGCCTCCCCCCAACCAGTCATCCAACCAAAACTTGAAAGATTCCCCTGTCCCAAGAACCAGGGTGAATAGCGCAAGATTCCTCAAAGTAGAAGAGACACTACGCCAGAAATGGGAGGAATGGAATTGCAAGGCCCCCCCCTGAAGGCCAAACCAGTCGCTGCCCAAAAGCGCCCGAAGGACGTTGCAGAAAAAAGAATCGTCCTTGCCCCAAATTTTACTCACCCATTTAAGAAGTAGGGCGTCGTTGACGCGATCCAAGCTCCGGACGCCAAGCCCACCGGAACGCTTAGGCATGGTGACCACCTCCCAAGCGACCAAATGCATCCCTCTACCGCAATCGTCCGAGCGACCCCATAAGAAGCGACGCATACACTTCTCCAGGCGTAAACGGATCCCCACAGGCATTCTACGCACCGATAGGAAATAAACCGGAATAGAAGAAAGGACGGATTTAAGTAGGATAAGACGACCACCCTGGGAAAGCAAGGCGGCCCTCCAACCCACCAGGCGCGCCTCCATCCGCTCCGTGATAGCCCGCCAATCCGCAGAACGGGCCCGCCCAATCGACAGAGGAACACCAAGATAAGGGAGAGGAAGCTCCCCAGGCACAGAACCAAGCAGTCGGTCACACTCCTCCGCCTCCGAAGGCGACATGCCGAACGGCACCACGATGGATTTGGATGCATTAATCGACATCCCAGAAAGCTCACAGAAAATATCAAGAGTATTAGCCATACCCGCCGCCTCCTCCGGACCCCCTTCAATGAAGCAAATCGTATCGTCCGCGAACTGGATTAAAGGCACACATACATCCCCCTTGCAGAAGCCATTAGTAAGGCCCGCATCAATGACGCGGTGAACCATACGCGCCGGCACATCAGAGGCTAAGACGAAGAGAAGGGGCGCCAGGGGGCAGCCCTGACGTACCCCCCTGCGAGGCTGAAACGAACCACCAGCCGACCGCCCATTGATTAAGACAGAGAGCGAGACCGTGGAGACACATCTGCACATCCAAGCAATCCACAAGTTAGGGAAACCCCGCCTACGCAAGGCGGACCAGAGGAAGCGCCAAACAATGGAATCATAGGCCTTGGCAAAGTCAATTTTCCAAAGGACCCCCTTCCTTTTATCATTCTTCCAACCGCATGCGCATTGATCGAAACTTGAATCTAGATCTAATGAATAGCTTCTAATCTCACGATTCGAAAAATGAGAACATGGGGTATTTTCATACAAGTGACTTATTAAAGTTAGATCAGTAATCGCGCCACTAAATTACGAGTTAAATAAGAAAAGAGGAATTTCTGCATTGAATTGAACTTAGATCCAGATCCAATGAATAACTGCTAACCTCATGATTTTAGAAGTGATAACTTGTGACCACAAAGAACAATCATATTTATGAATTAATTCTTTAGGTATACTCTACTCACTACAGATCACTATTGACAGAATTATTGACAAAAGACCTAGAGTTGTACAGTCAACCACATAAAGGACTGAGAAAGTATAACGAATCAAGTCAGTAGTGGTGATTCAATGATGATTGATAATTAAGAGTGCCAGTCACGGTGACCCTTATACCCTGACTGTGCGAGGGTGCGGTGACCCTCAGCTGGGCAGGAGATAGGAAACCCAATTAAGGCAGCGACCGCTTAGTGCACGGGTCTACGATCCCAGTCTTTTTCTCGATTTGTTTGCGAGCGCTCACAGTTTTATGACTCTCTGGGATACACAGGTTTTCTTTCTGACCAGTTCCACAGATCCGTGCTCTTTAGGGTGCCTAGGCTGGAGGGTCCTTGGTTTTGTTTTTTTGAGCTCATTTGCCCGTACAGTCGGGCCCGTTTTTGGACTGACTTGTTTCGGAAAGTTTCTCCCCCATCTCAGGGACGTAGTTTAGGAGTAGGCCTATCCTCCCCTGGACCGCATCCACTGGGCACGTGAGACAGAAGGGTCTCTTCGGAGACTTCCTCACTACTTGAGTTTTGATTATTGTTCTTGCGAGCTTGGTTATAGTTGAGTTGGTTACAGTTGAGCTTGATTACAGTTGAGTTGGCTATAGTTGAGCTTGGTTTCAATTGAGTTGGTTCCAGTTGAGATGGTTATAGTTGAGAGTTAGTTACAGTTAAGTTTGTTACAGTTGATCTTGGATCCGATTGAGCTAGTTATTATTCTGACAGTAGGTCCTGGCGAAGAGAAAAGATCATTCTTTTTATAAAATCATCCTTATCAGACTAAAAGATACTACTATAGTTGATAGATAGAGCTGGTGGACGTGTTAGGAACTTAGTTAGGATGCATTGGAAGGTCGTATCAATATCGATATTGTTTTAATGTCGTGTTGATACGATATTTGGATGATATATCGATGATATATCGCCCATATCGACGCACTTTTGTGAAGGAAATGCCTCAAAAGGAGGATATGTCGTCATATCGATACCGATATCGGTATCATCTCGATATCGATATATCGACAATATATTACCAATATATCGCGATATTTCCTTCCACGACCCAACCGCATGCCTACGGAGGTCCCCCAACCCCAAGGCTTCCTTAGTGCCTTAGAATCATAGTGTAAGGTCCCACCCAAACCAAGACCAGAGGCTATCCACTGAGCTTGAGAAATGTAACAAGAAAAGAATTAGAACACGAGACACATCATTTACACTTAATAAGATCCATCTATATGACTCATAAACATCGGAAAGATATCTAGATCACCTCAATCATAAAAAGTATTTAATAAATCAAAGAATTAATGAATCATTGAGACTTGAAATAGGATGGAGAAGAATGAAAATCTTATACGGATATATATACTGGAAACTACGATTGTTAGATGGAACTAGTGTACGTGTTGAGAACTTAGTTACGATGCATTACACTGCACTGCATGCCTATGGAGGCCCCCCAACCCTAAGATATTTTTTATTGCCTTAGAGTCATAGTATGAGGTCCCACTCAGACCAAGATCACAGGCTATCTACTAAGCTTGATGATTTGATAAAGACAAAGAACAAAACAAAGACTCATCATCCACATTACCAAGATCCATGAAACATGAATTATAATTAATAAAAAGGCGATAACATAAATATGAATCATATAATCAATATATAATGTTAAATATGGATAATTGGGGTAGGATGAGTAAGTCGAGAGATTCATATACAGAATAACTTGAAATCAATTTCCATGCAGGTAGCTCTTTAAAGTTAATTGTCAAACCCTATCTACTTGCTTTCTTTTGGAACCACTGAATTACCTGTTATTTTTAATTAGTTAGATTGTTCTCAACTTTTGTTGATATTCTTTTCTCCCTAATACATAGATTGCATAATAACCACATGTATCGTAGTAATCCGATAGTTGAACCTGAGCTTTCGTAGTTACTCTCGACAGGTACTCATGTTATACTTTTTGTTCATGACATATTAATGCTTTTCTTTCTCTTCTGCTACTATTTGAGATACATGTACATAATGCAGATCTTTAAATTCATGTAAATTTATATGGAAATTAATGAAATATAAATTAGTGGCATATTATTGATTCTATGGCTTGTTGTAAATGTCATTCGAAACGCGAAAAATCTTCATTTTCGGTACACTAATGCGATCTCTAGCGAACATGATACTACGAGTGATGTGTAAACGAATACCCCGGATCTGCGGACGTCACACGATGAGTGTTCTCATCTTCCTCCCTCCAATTCTTTACCACCAAATATGTCAACAATCAAATTTAACTTTTTCACCATTGAAATATTCTCATTTGTAGCAATTGATATAAAGCGTGGCCTTCAGATCATCCTCACGATCTAATAATCCATCAAAATATTTGAGTTATCGATTAAAAGATACACGTTCAAAAAACCGCACACGGCATGCGAAGGATGAGAAATCCATGTTCATAATGCTCCATTCCAGTTGAATCTACAGAATGAGAACTGTCGAATCGTCATCACTGGCACCACAACTCATGTCGATGCCCCCACCACCACCTCCTGCCACCATCTCAGCCCCATCGGATCCCACCTATCTGCCTCTGACAACCCCACTCCCAACCATAGAGGCATCAGCCCCAGCCCCACCGTCGCCTCCACATATTCTCCTAACTGCATCACCACATCCAACCACCATCTCAGCCCCATCGTAGCCCACCTCTCTGCCTTTGACAACCCTACCCACGACCACATCGGCATCGGCCCCAGTCCCACGACGATTGCCGCCTATTCCCGTACCCATGCCACCAACTCTTGCCACCATCTTAGCCCCTCAGCCGACTACAGCTTCGCCACAATCCCAAACCCATCTTCACGCTACCAACATCAACCAAATCCAAAGTATCGTCACTGCCTTCTATGGTGTCGCAAGGACAGCCAACGCGGTAGCCACCACCACCTCCGTGCAGACCTCGAGTCCAACAATCACCACCACTTGTGGCTCAAAAGGGTCCCAACTCGAGAGCGAACTCGTTGATGTAGAAGCCTCGACCTCGTGCATGTCAAAGTCACCCACCACAGCGTGCGTCGCCCGCACCGTCGACGATTTTACCCCATATATCATGGCACCGGCAACCGCTTTAGATTGTAGGAACCCTAATGAGGGTTAGGAGGATTTCTATTGATCCCATGAAGGTGGGGAAAAACTCTATCAAGGTATATTTTCAAAGAAATCCCCTCTACAAAACGTAAATTCCAAAAGGTTAAACAAGAAAGCATATGTGTTGACTTTTATTTAAGTGAAGAGTGGAAAATTATAGATACACTCCCAATTAAAAAGAATTATAAACGCAATGCTAAATTGAATAAAAAAGAAACAAAATTGGAGCACATTATTATTTCAGCGACCATTTTCTGGTGCTGCACTTGAATATCAATCCGCTCATCAGGAGATGAGTTTTTCGAAGCGACAGAGAGCTGATGCAGCGAGGAACAATAAATTGGAGCAAAATTAGAACATTTGTATGTTCCATTTTGTTCAATCAGATTTTTCGTTCATTTAAATAATGTTTAATTAAATTAGGTTCGAGTTAATTTTATTTACGATTAATTGAGTATGTTGCAATTTTATTTTAAATAACAAGATCTAAAGTGATCATGAATAAATCAACTAGTCGATTAGATAAATTAGTTAGTTGATTAGATAAATTAAAGTCCAAATTAGGATATTATTTGATTTGATTTTATCTTCATTCAATTTTTGTAATTCCATCCCTCTTACATAAAGGGGACGATAGTCTATTGTTAAGGATGTTCCAGAGTTTATAAAATTTGAGATTTATCCCATTTCTCTTCTCTCACTCTCTTCTCCCTCCACGTGATCTCACGATTCTTTTCTCCAAATCCCTCGCATCCGGCTAGTGTTCTCATCTTCCTCCCTCTAGATCTTTCTCCATCAAATATTTCCACCATCAAATTTAACTTTTTTCACCCTTGAAATATTACCGTTTGCAACACATTTACCCTCATTATTCTATGCATAAACAGAGAAAGGTGTAAAGAGCACGAGAAAAGAAGAGCTCTGAGAAGGAGATGCACAAAATAAGCTTGGAGGTTCACAAAATTTGGAGATTTGAGCCCCAGGGGGAATGAGGATGGGGCGGGCTGCCAGGAACAACATATATATTCCATTATTTCAATTTTAAGATTAAACCTAAAACTGCTAGAAGCGGAATAATTAATGTAAGCATGTTCAAAATACTTGCTTGACTCATACGAAAATACTATACTGTGGGGAATATTTGTGAATACTGCAAGATAAACGGCATTTAGGGAGAGCATCAGATCATTACAGGAATAGGCAATAAGCTGCCTCCATAAAACTGAAGTTCCGCTTTAACAAGTTAGACTTCCGAAGTACTGAAATTATGTTCAATTGTACATGGAAGAATCTAACCAGACCTTACCTTCAGTCTGAGGATCTTCAAGGAATTTCTCGATACAATCCACAAAATTTGTCCCGTTGAAGGGATCCCCTCCAATTCCAACACATGTAGATTGCCCGAGACCAACAGCAGTAGTTTGGAATACCTTTAGGGGAAAACATAGATAGAGCAATTACAAGCATAGAAACATTAGTTTCAGTGCTACCCATGGTACCAAAGGAAGAGTGTGATACGTACAGCTTCATAGGTCAAGGTACCCGAACGAGAAACGATTCCAATACGCCCTGGCTTATGAATGTATCCAGGCATTATTCCAATTTTGCATTCCCCCGGCTTTATAATGCCGGGACAGTTAGGTCCAATTAGTCGAGTCCTTGATTGCCTGTTGAGTGCAGCTTTCACTCTAACCTGTTTTTACAATGGGGAAAGCTCTTGAGAACAAAAAATAATAATTGATTTATAATCAATAGCACGCATGTTACAAATGAAATAGAATGAGGTGACGGCAATCCACCCGCAGTTATAATGCATCGATATATACTATTTCGTTGTTATATGAGGCACGAATCAAATGCATGAATATAATATTAAATAATTAACCACATATGAAACACAAAATCTATCCAAACAATACATCTCAAATTATCACAAACAAAAGAAATCTATAGTACGTAAAGATCTCTCAAATTATAGCAACCAGAAGCATCAGCATCTGCATGAAACAAACTCAACGAATCAACTTGAAATGGGCATTATTATTCAGTTCAAGATTAGAAGAGAGGTCGTGCATAATCAGCATTTGATGATATTTTTTGGAAATATTGCATTCCAATGACTGATCTAAATCGCATAGCAACACCCCCATAACAATAGAGCAATTTCAATCAAATTAATATCACAATTCTATTGTTCTTCGCCAGAAGAAACAGACAAATTACTATATTGTATAAACAAAAAAAATCGAAATCGAGCAAATACATATGGTCACTAAAATGTAATATCAAAAGGTCTCTCTCAGATGTTGGAGTGAAATATCTCCCTCAGAAATTGAAGAGTTAATTTAATAGGTGAATCTAATTGTATTAAAGAAACTCAAAAAGACACCATCTGGGAATTTACATTTTTGTGAAAGGATTTTGACACTCTCCCTCCGAGTTTTGCCAGTAACACTCATGACCTGCGTTTTTGCAATTACGCATGTACCTTTAACGGAAATATAGAATAATACTTGTGCCACGCTGGTTAGTTGATGTACTTTCCCTCTCAAACGGACATTCAATTATGGGCACAAATAGATCAAGAGGGGAGGATTTGAACAAACCATGATCTACTTCATTTTATAGAAGGTCAATACAACTGTTTAAGGCGAAAGAATACAAGGGCACAAGTGTAATTGCCAAAAAGGCAAGAGCACAAGTGTTATTGGAAAAAAACTGGGCATAAATGTAAAAATCCTTTAAGTCAATGATTGTGAAAGTACTGTTAGAGGAAAAGCAAGGGCAAAGGGGTTTAGTATGTGGGTGGAATTTCACTGAAGAAAGGGAAGAAAAACAACATGCTAAACTCTTAGCTCGACGTTATAATAGTCATGGATGAAATCTTTCAAACAAAAAAAATGGAAGTTGTGTGCATGGTCATAGTGCTATCCAGATAGAGAAAGTAGTCAGAATCTCCTCGTTTCTAAATATTTATGTTGTACGATGGGTGCTATTTTATTTTGAAAAAAACTGCCTGCTGTTTAAAGCTGGTCCAACGAAAATGAGGTACCAATGCCATATCATAATAAAACTCATGACTGTCAGAAAAGAATTAAATCAGATGCCTACCCCTCCTTATATAGGAGGAGTTTGCAAAAACTATTCGAGGCCCCATAAACATAAAAAGGACAACAAAAGGGTACAACAAAACGAAATACAAGTCCAAACTCTACGTTATCTCAACACTCCCTGCCAACTTGGAGCATAAACATCAGGCATGCTAAGCTTGAAAACACGTCGATCAAATAGGATTCTTGCTAGTACTTTGATGATGGCATCTACAAGCAGATCAACAAATGGCACGGGAAGAATTTGCAGTCCTCTCTGGATCAGAACACAATTTTAGGGCAATCAAGCTCTATTTGTGTAATTCTTTCATGAAAGTGGTATTAACACGAAAAATGGCAGCCAAACTATCACATCGCATCTTATAGGTATTGTAGAATGTTTTATCTTTAATCGATTGGACTGGGACAAAAAGAGGTCTCAAGCTGGCTGACTGGATGATCTTGGTGCCTTCTTCTCTGCGCTTCCACTCCAGTATAAGATTGACCGGTGGGTGAAAGACTGAGACAGCTTACACCACCCACCCCTCTTCTCAAGACTTGGCTAAGACTCCCGAGTAAAAGACGAACTGAGAAAGGTTGTAGTATACTAGTTGTAACCTCACTGTCCAACTCTTGTAGAATGAATTTAGCCCACTGTTGCAATTGTAGCCTAAGCTTTAGTATTGTACTCTAATTCCGCAATAGATCAATTCATGCCCTTCACATTCTTACCACGTCATGTAACATGATTGCCTCCCACAAAAATGCAGAACCACGTAATAGAATTCCAGCCATGTCTGTCCACAACACAATTAGCATCAGAGTGTCCTAGAATTTGCAGGGATTGCCCGATCAAGATGGAAGCCCATTCCCGATGTACCCTTGAGATATTTCAAAATGTGTATTACAATATCAAGAGGGATCATCCTTAGGCAACTCATAAACTAGCTATCCCAACTCGCAACAAAGGAAGTATATGATCTCGTAACAGTAAATTCACCGCCATAACCATGTATTTTATGGTATCAATCATTTCTAAGGTATCTTGGTATAACTTAACATCTAGCTCTACAATCATAGAAACCGCCCTGGATTCAAATCCCGATCTTGACAAGTAAATCAAGAATGTATCTCTTCTATGAGGACAAGCTCTCTAGGTCCGCAAGCCAACTCTATACCAAGGAAGTGATATAAACTACCAAGATTCTTAGTGACTAAGTGGTTGCTTGGCATTTGTTTCACCATAAAGATGCCTTGTGTATCACTGCATGTGACCACAAAATCATCAATGTAAGAAAATAGCACAGCAACCCCACTAATATGGGGCCTCAGAAAAAAGAGAATGCACTAAATCTCACAAATTGCAGTTGCTCCACCACACGATATAGTTTATGGAACCAAGACAAGCTTTGGGATCTGCTTAAGACTATAAATGACCTACTGGAGACTGTAAATCTTCTTAAACTCCCTATCAACCACACATCAAGTGGTTGCTCCCTAAAAATGACCTTATGGAGCCTGTAATTCTTCTTAAACTCCCTATCAACCACAAATCAAGTGGTTTCTCCCTGCACAGCTCCTCGTATAGATCTCCAAGTGAAAAAAATTACTCTTTATATTAAGTTCACAAAGTGGTCAATGTTTCGGTATAGCTATGGATAAGGTATTCTGCATAGTGTTTAGGCAGGTGACCGGAGGAGAAAAGGGACCAAAGTACCCTAGTCCATAGGTTAGGTGCGACTGTGTCTTGCAATAGAGCCATATGCAGCGTGATTGAACATGTAGCCAGTGATTGCCTCATTAGTTCGAGCATATCAATTAAAGTCCAGGCTCCATTAAGTGTCAAAGAAGGCCTCCTGAAGCATTCTTGGAACAACGATGGCAGATAACAATCTATCTGAACTTCGAGAATAGTGGTCGTGTAACATGTCTAGATATAGGATGTTGTAAGCATGCTCTTTCCCTCTTTTCATGTGGAAGATCGTTGATACTAGAAATATCAATTTGAAAATTTCAAAATTTACCTCGAAGATAACAACAAGATGCGGGATCCGAAAAGGGGCACATGTCTCGACTGGTATAAACCTAACCAATCCTACATGGATGAATAGTACAGGTGTCCTCTTAGACATGTAAGGGTAACCTACCAACCTCAGATTTGGATCTAAAGAAGGGTGCATGTCTTGTCTGGTACATCATGTGGACAATTACTCCATCTCTGAAAGGGCCAAAGTGAAAAAGCTGTGGAGATATCCTCGTTAGAGTCCACGATCGCTGGAAAATGGAGTCTGAAAATGTCTCCTCGTCAGAGAACTGGGTTTGTACCATATTGGCTCAGAAAATGAGATCTCTACTCTGTAATCCCTAATCCAAATTGAACACATGAAAACTCTGAGACCAAAAACAAAAGACGGGGACCACATAAATAATGATGGCAAACATGTGCACATCTGACTAAAGACTCGGAATCTGAACGTCGAGTCTGGTACTAAAAGCTGTAGAGTATGAACCTCAGGTTGGCTTGGAGAATCTGAATCTGGAATCTGGAGAATATGACAATGTGGCCTCTTATAGAACTCTACATGACACTCCCTCTTTCTCCCATACTTGTCGGAAAAAAATGACATCGACAAAGTTGGGAGAAGACAATAAAATGGAAAAAATTAAACACATAAGCTCAAGGATGCAAAAAACGGTCTAAGCGGCCTTTTAAACGACCTTTTAAACGTATGCGGTGCCTAACCGCATCGTTTAACCAAAAGCGGCCCATAAAAGGTCAGGCCGCATAAACGGCCTTAAGCGGTCTTATGTGGCCTTTTAGGCGGTCTGAAACATCCCTTTAAGAACATGGATCTACTTTTTTCAAAGGATCACCATTATCCATGACTTTTTGGATTCATGCTATGAATTGTAATTGTTTGTCTTGTCTATTTTGACATTTAGATGAAACATTTCCTTGAATTTGACAATATTTGATATATATTGTGAATATGTGATTATATTTTTCTTATTTATTTATACTTTTTTATTAATTATATGTATTTAATAATTTTTATTAATTAAAAATGTAAAACCGCATAACCCGTTTAATTTCCGTTTAAACTCCCGCATACCGTTTAATCAATAATCAGTGGCCCTACCGACTGAATACCGCATACCGCTTTTTGCAACCTTATATAAGCTGATATTATTTTTTTCCCGGCTTTTCTTCTCAAACTCAATTCATTTTTTGAATTTTTTTACGGATTTTGTTGTGTGATCCCCTTTTTTTTACGGTTATTTCCCTTTTTATAGTCGTTTTCTCCTTTCTTTTTTCCTTCGCGTACGATTTTTTATATGCACCTTTTTCAAAACAAGATTTTTTTCCAAAATTGAGCCCAATTTGAGCCCAAAATATAAAGCAGTTCCACTTCTCCTTTTTTCCTTTATTACATCCCACTTGGGCCCTTACAATGAAAAAAACATTTTTTAAACCTAGCCCACTTGACCCTGGAATATGCAACAATTTTTTTTAGAAAAATCGTGCACCCTTATTTAGGGTTCCCACTTGGGAACCCTTTCTCGCACGGTACCCCCGATTGGGGCCTCTGTTCACGCGTGCCGCCCCGATTGGGGCCTCTGTTGCTCACGTGTGCCATCCCCGATTGGGGCCTTTGTTCTTGTGCGCCGCCTCCGATTGGGGCCTCAGCTCTGATGATTGTCGAATTGATGTTGAGGCGGTTCATAAATGAGAGGGGGTAGCGAGAGGCGGCGGTGTTAGTGTTTGGAGGAGGAAGGCTCGTCGCGGTGGTGCTTCTTGTCGTTGCACCTAGAAACAGGAACGCGATGGGGTCAGGTCCCCTCGTCTCCCTCGAGAACCCATCGCCTTGGGGAAGATCCCATAACATGATAGTGTTCATTGTTGCGTAAGGATCGAATGTTGTTGTTGTGATAGGGTCCGTTGTATGTTCTAGTGCGCCTCTTGGAAGGCCGGAGGTGTGAGTTGGATGTGCTTCAGCAAGAAAACCACATGCAAATCTTTGTCTTTCAAGAATCGAGTGTCAGCAGAGATCATCATCTACGTGCAAACAACACCAAGGAGGAGGGCGATGATCCTCGTAATTCCCATGCCTACGTGATCAACGACCCCAGGTGGCTTCAGAGTCATCGATCGAGTTGATGAAGATATGTTTGTTGTTGTTGCCGCCCGGAGGATAAAGAGGGTGTCGCCTAGGGTTGCCGGAGCATGAGGGTAAGGCGAGGCACTGCTTGGAGGTCTCGTGCTGCCACCCGAGGCCTACACCGTGGAGATGGGGCTCTGAATACTTGCACCACAGATAGGAGGGTGGCCCTATCACCGCCCGTATTAGGGTTTCGACGAAACCCTAGAATTCTTGGACATGAATCAGAACATGAATCACCTTGAATAATCTGTAACATGAACTTGAATAGAACAATAAATCTCCAAACTAATCTCCACGAACATAATTAGGGTTTTAATACAAATCATCGAATCGAATCTTGAATCTCAAACAAAACAACAAAACTAAAACCTCGAGAATCAAACCCGCTCGGATACCATGTCAAAAAATAAAAATGCAGAAGCATATCAGAAATAGAAAATAAAACATTGAATAACACGAGATTTTAACATGGAACCCTACTTTCGAAAGAGCGAGATGAAATAACGGAAGAACGCCTCAAAGGGTTGATGTGTCTGTTGACACAGACTCTCCAAGTCCCACCATTGGTAGATGTGGGACTAAACATTAAATGTAGTAAATGGATCTTGGAAGGATCCATTTATCCATCTTACATATGACGCATATACTCCAACAGAGACCATAAACGAGGCATTGTTGCTTAAGTGGGTAGGCAGAATTTGGGGGAAAAGTGAAGATATTTGTTGCAAACTCATCCGTAGCATCTACAGCATTGGTCAACCTGACCATATGGCACAACGTCCTAGTTTTCACACTTCCTCTTTTTGAAAGGGAGTCCTATCGGTAGTGCCTCGTTTCCATTAGCTCTTTCGTCATGTATTTGGGGATGGCAATTCTTTCATTTTTTGGACGGATAACTGGACAGGGGGATGGTAATTGGATGCCTTCTTTCTTAATGAACGTTTCCGACCAGCATTTAGAAGATTTCTCGATGATCGTCGAGTCCTTTAGACAACTAAATAGACCATCTGATATGTGAGATCACTGGGTGTGGAAGGGCAACTATTTCTCGATCAAAAAAGCATACAGAGCGATTTGCAGGACTCCACGATCGAGGACCGATGATTTAGTTCGGGATTGCAACTTTATATGGAACTTAAAATACCATAGAGAATTGGCTTTTTAATATAGTTGCTTATAAGAAGGCGTGTCAAGACAAGGGATTGTTGCGTGAGACTCTTTGCAGATATATCAAATAGATACCCCATGTGCGAAGTGTGAATTGAGACGATAGTGCATATTTTCTTTCATTATGTAATAATAACACCCATTTGGAATGGCAATGGTTCGAGATGGGTGAATATTCAAAGTCTGGATTTCTTCTGGAGTTCGTTGATTGAGGCTAAGCACCAACCCAGAGAGGACCTTCTTAGACCCTGGCTACTATTTGGGCTATTTGGTTAGCTAGAAATTGTGTTCTCTTTTCCTCACAGTGTTTCTATTGTGAAAATGTTTGTTTCCATTCCAGGACTCTTCTCGAGAATTGGCTTATTTAAGTCTTTCTGTACACCATTTTTAATATAATGGGACAAACACCATATTGTGTTTCCCCCTTTTTTGGGCTCAAAAAAAGAAGATGGGGGCTAAATATCATTCATATGGAGACCATAAACATGGCTCTTTCGATGATGTGTGTGGTGAGGATATGTGGTATAGTAAGGACCTTTGTTGCAAGTTGCAATTGATCCGTGGGATTTATGGTTACATGCTCAGACGTCAATGATGTCTCGCCAGCATCACTGGACTTCTGCTTTTTAGAAGGGGATTCGCTCTGTCCTTTTAGAATTCCCTTTACACCTCTATCCAATAACGGGTGATGGCAATACCTTTGGTTTCTAGAAGGATGGTTGGATTGGTGAGGGGCTCACGAACATTTGCTTTGGTCATTGATCAGGACATGCATGTCTTAGATGCATGGGAGGATAGCTCATGGCTCACGAACTATTGTTCAATTTTTTTATTAGAGGTTGCAGAAGTTTCTAGGGATAATGGATCCTCTTAGCACATAAGAGGTCCCACCTAAGGAGCGAGACCATTGGAGATGGCGAGATGATGTGTTTTCAGTGAGATGTACGCACCAGACATTGCTCATGCAACCATCCCAGAATGTATAGATATGATTTGTGATTGTAAATTCATTTGGGGTACGCATGTTCTGTAAAGGATCATGGTATTTCTTTAGTTGTTGTAGCATAAAAGGATGATGACTAAGGAGAGTTGGATGAAGATTGGATCATGCAACAACAATATGTGCACCCTACGTGGGATGGAGATTAAGACTATTGATCACCTCTTCTTTGCTTACGTCAAGTCAAAGGATATTTGGGCGAAGGCAAGTATACCATGGCTAGACGATGGTAGCTTTGAAGGGTCTTGGTAGTTAGGAGGTCTTAGTAGTTTCAAGGGTCACCAAACTCGATGCAGTGGTGGAGTAATAAGGAATAGACTCAAAGAAGGTAAATCACACTAATATAAAAATGCATGTTTCTTGGATCATAAGACGTATCTTTACGAAGTCCAAGGGTACCGAACAAAACACATGTAATAGCTCAAGGTGTGAGCATGTCTCTTCTACTGGAAAGGATGTGAACAAAGTACATCTAAACACCTTTGGCTCAATGTGAAGGGGATTGTTCTCTTAAAAATCAAAGAATAAGAAATTTGATCTTCTAATATGGTAGAATACATGTGATTTACGAGGGAGGTCATAATGAGAATGGTGTCTCATTAAAAAGACAAAGGTGATATGCTTTAGACTAGTAAAAATCAGGCGACATCCAAAGGATGACGGTGTGATAATCAATGTTTCCTCACAGCAACCTTGATGCACATTTGTAAGTCCATTGCAATTTTGATTTTTTCAGAAAAATGGGATGGCATGTGATCTCTAATTAGCTATTAGGTCGAGTAATTTTAGGAGTCAAATCTAGGTTTTGTTATAGTAGGTAATTTCTTATTTATTCTAATAAATTCCACCCCTCTTATAAAATCGGGATGTGAGCCATCGTTTTGGGACAATTCTAGTTTGATAAAAATTGGAGTTATCTCCCATTCTTTTTCTTTCTCGGACTCATCTATGCATTTCTTCTCCAAAATCATGCCAAATGGACGTGTCTTCTTCTTCCTCCAATCATTGAACTAATTCGTACACCCCTAAATTGAATAAAATTAACAACTACCCTAATTTAGTAAATGACACTAATTGGATAGAATTAATATGATAATAAACCCTAATTTTAGCCCTAATTCCCAAGTCTGTTATGCAACAGCTCTCTGTCACATGGAAAATTCATCTCCTGACGAATCAATTGATCTTGATCTTCGGCTACAATAAGTGATGGAGCGCCCCGGAATTGATAAATAATTTGTCAACCTTTTCTATCATCAATATTTCATTTGTATTTTTAAAAAGCGAGGTGTAGCAACAATTATTAACCCTTCACTTGAATTACTCTCGTTCGCCAATCCTCTAACTTTAACCTCTAGATAAAGAATTTTCAGGAGAGGTTCTTCCTTGAAAATACCTTGTGTCAGTCCCATATTCCTACTTCCATAGTGCATAATTCCGACCAGCACTTACCCATGCCTTTACCCTCGCCTTTTTGTGATTGTTGAGGACCAAGAGTTGTGAGCAAGGGCGACATGGATTGATGGTCAGTGGATGTCGTGCTTCTCCTCTCCATTACCCGACCAGCACTTCATGGAATTTTTACAGATGGTGAGGGAGGAAATTACAGGAGTCTCGAGATCGAGGAAGGGTGGGATCAATTGGTATGGCGTGATGGTTTTTTCTCTGTCAAGAAGGCTATCTTCTCTGGGATGCGTTTTTATACGGAGAATGTGACGACCGCTGCTAACAGATTTATTTCAGACTGGTGTAATTAGTTGGGTCACGGCATTTGTTTGCCGCTTGTTTACTTTGTATTTTTATTCCCCCTCTATCTCTTTCCTCCCCTCTTACCCCCTGTAAGTATCTCTCTTTTTCATCTTTACCTTATAAATTTGGCAGGGGCGAACACCAACGAGTGTATCCCCCTCTTTTGAGCCTCAAAAAAAAGAAGGCCAACACGGCTTTCACGACTGAGAGTGGATCGTCCCTGAGCAATATGGAGAGGCAATGCGGGCTGATTTGGGCGTTGAGAACCCCGATAAAGATCAACATTTTCCTTTGTCGCCACGGGCTTGGACAGATACTTACGAAGGCTAGAAGATTGATCTTCTGTCTGGATGATGACATTTCTTTCTCCATGTATGGCACCGCAGTAGAGGATTTGGATCATCTTTTCTACTCATGCATCTACGTCCAGTAGATTTTGCAGGAGCTGGGTCAGGGTGTCCAGGGGGAGGATCTCAACTCATACGTTGGTTTTGAGCTACTTTGACTGCCAATCAATTCAGACCCCATGACAGAGCTAGTGTGCCCAATCATCCCAGTCTGGGCGATTTGGTTGTTACGCAATGATGTGGTCTTCTTATGGGCAGATTTTGTGGATAATGTAATTCATCTAGCAAGGTTTCTTCTTGAGACATGGATTTTGTAATTTTTCCCTAATATTAGTATATTACTATTCTAATAGGTTATGTAGTGAACACCTTTAAAGTGTTCCCCCTTTTTGGTTAAAAAAATAGTGCATAAATCCTATTGGAGCAAAGGTCTCAACTCGTATTACAGTTTCTCCAGCCCATAGCAAGCGGCGATGGCAACTAGGAACCCTAGGGTTCCAACAACACTGGAGGATATCCCATACACGATGGTGGCAATGTTTGTGTAGCGGGGGAAACCAACGACAACAGTGATTTCAATGAGGACGACAATGAGGGTATTCGAGAAGTAGGCAATGGTGACCTTTGGGGATCGAGCAGCAGCGACACTACCAAGGGTTCATTGTTTTGTGTGAACGGTTTGAGCACAGTATCATCAATAGATGGGGTAGTATGAGGGTGATACATGATGGAGGTGGTGTTTTTTATGCACTGCGGAGTAGAGGGTGATGTGTGGTGGAAGCACGTAGAGTTATGCAGCAAGGATGATGATGGTGATGGAATCGAATTGGGGCTTGGGGTTGTTAGTTGGCGTTTACCGGTGCATGCAATGATGGTGGTGTTGAGGGAGGGGGGAGATCTAGCAAAGAATGTGGTGACAACGACGTAGGCGGAGATAACTTGAGCCTTGATGGTGTTTGTTAAGAAAATAAACTTGCGGAAGCATAACATGGAAAAAGGAATAAAGAACACGAAGAACGCGGGATTTAACGTGGAACCCTACTCCGTGAGGAGCGGGATGAAACCACGGGAGAAGCCCTCAAATGGGGCATGTTTGTCTATTGACTTTCTCATCTGTTATAGGAGGCATGGGGCTCCTTGTATAGCCTTCCCAGAGCCTCCAAGTCCTACCACTGGACGATGTGGGACTAAACATTGAATGGGGTAAATGGATCTTCTCCAGGATCTATTTACCCTGCTACAACTCATGACGCATACAACGAATACTCCAACAGTGGTTGTGGAGAGTCTAGGATACATGCATCTTTAGATTTATTTACTTCTATTTTGAAATATGTGTTCTTCCCGATCTGTGTTGCTTTATGTACATGAGGCTTCTTTCATTTGTCATTGGGTTATCAACTCATTTAACATTGAATCCAAATGTTGTGCATACCTGAAATCATTGTTGAAAAAAACAATCGGCTAAGTCATTTAGTCGACCCGTTTAGTCTACTTGAGGTGGGGTGATCAACACGACTATGACTAAGCAATCACTAATCTGATTGGTTGACTAGTCAGTCGATTTTTTATTGATTTTTAAAAGCAAACTTAATCTAAAATGCTTAATGTTTGATTGGAATTGTCAATTGTTCCTTTTTCATTATGTAGTAGAAAAACTGTATAAAAATATGTAAATATATAAGAATATATGTATAAATAGTAATTTATATACTTAAATTAATTAAATGATACAATATTAAAGTTCGACTAAATCATTTCCGTCGCCCGACTGCTGAATAATCATTAGTTATTAACCCGGTCGATCGACTACAAAAATCTGCAACCTTGTTCAAAATTAACTCTTCAATTTCTAGACACATTTGACAGCACTTTGAATGAAACTTCATGTTTTATAATTCATTGAATGCCTTGGAAGTTTGCCAAATCGTGAGAATGATTTGTACGTATGCTCTAATACCAATTGATGCGAATGAAAACTTTAGGTGTAACAAAGAATTTAATAGGCGAGGAGAAGGTGGAAGTGCATATGTGCACCTTTAGGGAGGAGAAACACGAATATATGCAAGAGAGAGAGAGAGAGAAATAGGATGAGAAGAAAGAAGATAACTCTGTTTTTTTCTATAACTTGAATTGTTCCTAAACACTGATTACCTTCCACTTTATATAGGAGGGTAAAATTACAAATAAAGTAAAAAAAGAAAGGGTTTTTATCACTTGTGCCCCTATGAGATATCGTAATTTCAGTTATGCCCCTATCTTTTTTGTAATATCAGTTGTGCCCCTCATTTTTTCTCCGTTATCACTTGTGCCCTTCCGTCACATTGACCGTCAATGAGTTGACTTAACCATATTTTTTTTAAACCTTGTTGCAGTTAAGAGGGATATTATTGTCTAGACTTCTTCTTCATCTTCTTCATTCTCCACTTGTTCTTCTTCCTTTCTCTTCACAATTTCTCTCTCTTAGTGACACCTTCATGCATCCATCGAATCTCTAAAATTTTTGCATTTTCACGGATATATCACTCATTACGGATCAAACTAACGATGAATTTTATTGAATTTTTTGATGAATTTTTATGAATCAATTAGTCAAAATTTTATCTTAATTTAAAAAAAAACTGAAAAGCTCTCCAGTTTCACCCAGACGGGAGGAGGATGGCAGAAGGGGGAGGCACAGGGGAGGGGGAGGCGTAGGGGGCGGGAGCGACACGGGGCAGGGGCGGCAGAACGACATGTGGGCGGGGGCGGTGGGGGCATGGGGAGGCATAGGGGGAGGGGGAGGTGAGAGACAGAGGGAGGGGGAGGTGCAGGGGGCGGGGGCGACGGGCCAGGGGAGGCGCAAGGGCGAGGGTGACGGGGGTGCGGGTGCGGTGCAGCGACGGAGGATGCACCTCGGGGCAGGGGAGGAGGCGCAGGCGACCTGGGGGAGGTGCGGGGGCGGAGGGCGCACCTAAGGGCGAGGGAGGAGGCGCAGGTGACCTGGGGGAGGCACGGAGGCGGAGAGCACACCTGGGGGCGGGGGAGGAGGCGCAGGCGACCTGGGGGAGGTGCGGGGGCAAGGGGAGATACGGTGGAGGTAGGGAACCAAGGAGCTCGGGCGCAGAGAAGCAGGGGGAGGAGCTCGGGGGAGATCAGAGAGGCGTGGGGGCGGAGGGAGGGGATGGGGGTGGTCGGGAGGAGCCGGTGGAGGAGTAGGAGGCTGTAAGGAGGAAGAGAAGGGGGAGGAAGAGGAAGAGATGTGGGAGGAGGATGAAGAAGTGCATGGACATTTCAGTCCAATTTTTAAAATTAATTCCTATTGTGTCCATAAAGTTAACGTTCGTTTGTGTTGGAGATGGACGGCAACTAACCCGAGGGACACAAGTAATATATTGGCAAGAAGTTGGGGGCACAACTGATATTCCCAAAAAAATAGGGTCATAATTGAAATTGCAATATCTCGGAGGGGCACAACTGATAAAAACCCAAAAAGAAAATTGCATTCCCTCGAAAACACTAATTTGACTCCCTAAGTTACTCAACCTAATAACTTGACATTACATGTGATCCAATTATCTTAAAAAATCAAAATTGTGACAAACTCAAATTGAACAAAACTAACAACAAATCCTAATTTACTTAATGACCCTAATTAGACAGAATTAAAATGACGACAAACCATAATTTAATCAAGACCCTAATTTTAGCCTATATTCTCAATTCCATGTTGCATTAACCCTCATTCCGTTGGGACATGTAAGGGCAGGACGTCTAATGAATAATATCATTATCGTTAAGAAATGACAGAAGCATATGATTACAAAAATCAAGAACACATTATTAGTGCAAATAAACATCACACGGAAACCAAAGATGTTTCTTACTTCAACCAAAAAATTCAGAACATTGTTGACTTCGGGTTATGATTTCAATAGGAAAACCCATAAACACGTGGGTAAAGTCTTTATCAGCAACAAGATAAAACATGTGTCCAGATTATTCTGGAACACGACTTGGCCTTGAAACATCATAATAGACTAACTCAAAATTAGTCATGGAAATACAACCAAACCAACTTGAAAAAGAACTCATACGATGTTTTCTAAGCTCACACCTCACATAGAAAGATAGAGGCAGGGATTTGATGTAGAACTCTCCTTAGTTTTAGTAGCGAAAGATGATATGGATGAAGATGCCACAAATACGCGAATGATCCCACACTATTGGTAGACGCGTGATCAACAAAAGGAGAACGTTTCGGTTGGCGTGTACCACTTCTTTACAACCACATCCAATCACCATGTTCATCAAGATATTTTAAAAACAAGAAGAACTGGATCAAAAATCTCCTAACAATTCAACTCCTTCGTAACATGTCTAATTGAAAGTACGCTCATAGGGAACTCAGGAGCAAGAAGTCAATCCCTCGAATGAATATTTGGGGTTATGTGAACATCACCGACAAGAATACTATGCACGTGTGGGATAACATGAAAAGAAGAAAACTAATCTTATTCCAAAAATGTACCTTGAAGCACATTAACCGACTAATTAATCCAAAGAAGTCAAAAAACCATGACACACAAGACCTACAGATGAGGCGCATGAAGGATCGACAAAGGCAGTGGTATCCAAGTTTGCATTTAGACCAATGTAGATGAGAATCTATGGTTGGAAAATGCAATGTTGGCCAAGCTAAATGGGATCCTCGTATTCTACCTTCAAGATGGTCGTGTGATTGTCTCTGGAGGGCTCGAAATAGCTTAATGGGTTGCAGGAGGTACGCCATGCTTGGTCCAACAATGGTTCTTTGTATAACCATTGTGAATACAAAAAGTGCAATAATATGCGGCACATCCTTGAGTAACGTGACCCCAACTAGAACATGTAATCGGCCCCACTCCAAACAGAGTGTTCATGGTGAATGTAATCTCGGCTATACAAGAACCGTGAAGACAAATGGGAATGCAACTCAATGTGATGTACGCCTCCGCTAAGGATGGAATTTCTGAAACAATAATCATTTATGGCTAGGCAGCATCATATAGCAGATTTAGGCCCCATGGAAAGAGACTGATCATCAACCGAGACCAAAACAAACCTTGTGTCCACATAAACATGGACACATGTACAATTCGATCCCTAGAAGCTAGAATTCCTAGAAAAATAGAATTCAGTTGGCAATTTCTCATCTTGCTTATTTGAAATATCCATAGATCTTTATAACATATGTGCATAGGGAGAGGAAAGAATGAATTCAATTATTGAGAGGCACTAGGGTTCTCTTATATAGGAGAGAAACATGTTGGGCAAATTACAAGAAAAGACAAAGAAAATAGAAATCACATAAACAATATGAAAGATAAATAATATCTCAACACTCCCCCTCAAGTTGGAGCATAGATATCAATCAGGCTCAGTTTGGAGCAGCATCTCTAGGAAGGCCATCTGGCTAAGGCCTTATTAAGTACATATGTTGTCTGGTCTCCAGAGTCGACGCGGGTAGTGGCAATAAGATCCTTTTGTATCATGCCACGTGTAGTGATAATCCACCTCTATGTGCTTGGTCCTCTCATGGAAGGCAGGGTTGTTTACAATGAACAGAACAACATGGTTATCGTATTGGAGGTGTATGGGAAGAGGCACACAATAGTCAGGTCAGTAAGAACATATCTGACCCACATCATCTATGTGTTAGCCTGCACAATGGCCATGTATTCTGACCCATCACTAGATGTGGCAACCACAATCTGCTTCTTGCTCTTCTATGATACCAGGAAATTCCCTATGAACACAACAAAGTCTGAAGTAGACTTCCCATCCTTGGGACACCCAGCATAATCTGTAGTTGCACATGTTGTAACAGAAAGTGATGTACCTCTGCTGAATAGAAGTCCAATGTCAGGTTGTTAACATATTTATATCTCTTTATTGGTTATCCTGTAATTTTCAACTTCTTTCGGCTATCGATGTAATTTTTTCATAGAGCTTTTCTCCTATATAAGAGAGCTATAGGGCAACGGTGAATGTATCTTTTCATTTTCAATCCTTTCCACATGGTATCAGAGCGACAGTCCTAGACCGAAGCATATACCCTAGAGTTCCAAACCCCCACCAAAACCCTATAGGTTGCCGCTCATAGGCAGCAGCCCCACGTCGTCGCCCGCAGGTAGCAACCCCCAAGCCATCACCCATCATAGCAGCCCATAGGTTGTCGTCGTCGCCCCTCCGCAGCCTGCAGGTCACCACTGCTGCCCCCCCCCTTTGCAGCTCGTTACCGCTCTCCATATGTGAGGGGGCGCCACCAAGGTTCCCAGGGGGCTCGGACCTGGAAAGGCTACTCCGTTTTGATCCTTGAAAGCTCGAACATGTCTGATTTTGGTTCTTAGGGAGTGGTTTTGATCTTCTAAAACCATCCTAGGTACTTAGAGAGGCTTGTCGTTGATGGAAGAGATTGTGGTATGAGTCTACACCCACAACCATCTTCCTATATGTCTGTGTAGACATAGTTATTCCAATGTGTGACCTCAGTCTTGAAGATAGTTGTCAGTATTTCAGACAACAAAGTAGATGTTCCATCATTGGGTGCTTTCAAAGGTCATGCTGCCATTGTGAAGATGGATGGAACTGACTATGAACTGTAGGCCATGCAATTCAAGAGTATAATGCAATGTAATGACAACTGGAAAGAAGCATGTTCTTACGCAGGAGGAGCATGTGGACAAGACTGGGGTTAACGCCTCATGGGAGGCAGATTATGCATGTGTGTGGCTTTCAGGGACAGTGTCCATGGAGATAGCCAATGATATATTAAGTCAGCCCACATCTAAGGTTATGTGGGATATACTTACTGCAACATATTCTCCAACAAAGAACGAATCAAAGATTCTGCAACTTCAGCACGACCTCTTCACTCGAATGGCCTGTTCTCCTCGGTCGGAATAGGTAAGTAAATTCCTTTCCTTAGAACCGTACTTGAGAGTTTCCTATCTCATACGGCTCAGCAATCAATTCTTTTGGTATCCCATCTTAATCTAGCCTATCTAACTGAATTTTATTTTTCAGAAATCTATTTCATTTTTTCTTGGGTTAGCCAGAAGAAGTTAATTACATAAGTTTCAAACTCTAATTTTCATTAATAAATTAAATTAGTTTTATCTTTTTTCCCACCTTCACTTCAGAAGAATAAAACATAGGTACCCATCTATATAATTACTCTTAGAATTTTTTGAAAGGTAACTATCTCGGTTTCATATATGAAATTTATATAGAATTTTTGAAAAAGACTTTCTTCCATAAGAAAGAAGGCTTACTATCTTTGGGATTTGATGCTACACCGCTGCTCAATACTTTAGTGGATCGACTCTATTATTGGATTCCTAACTTTTATTTCATAAACCCTTTACGCTTCTTTAAGGGGTATGTTTGAGAGTTACATGGTTACATTCCCTTAACTGCCATGCCTGAGCAGCTCAAGGCATACAGGGATTTGGTAATGACTGGAGTTTTCCTAACGGCTCTTGACCCTGAATATGACGCTACCAAAGCACAGATTGCTACAGACGCCACCATATCTCCAATGGAGGAGGCATATCACCGGTTGAGCAGGCTCGCCATATCTTCCGGTGGTACTTCCGTGTCTCAGACCTCTTCAACCATGACAGCATCTCGTGGTAGGGGGAGCAATACTCAATTCCGTAGTCAAGGAGGCTGTGGGAGAGGAGGGAGCAGTCGACCTCCTCGTCAGCCATGCACTTACTGCCACAGGCCAGGTCATTATGAGGAAACATGATATTCTAAGCATGGATTTCCTTCTTCAGCACGTGTGGCAGAACATATCCAGCAGGGCAGCAGTTCTTCTGCCGCAATTGACCAGAGGTTTGATGAGTTAGTTACACGGCTCTGGGAGATTATGCCTTCTTCTGGATCAACTAGCTCACCGTCAGGATCTTCGGAGGTGGCAACCTCAACCTCTGCATCCACATCAGGTACAACATATGCTTTTAATAGTTGTTACAGGGCAGGCTTGTCAGTGTGAATCATGGATTCAGGAGCATCCCATCATGTTTGTGGTGACAGAAGCCAGTTTAATGTTTTTTGTCCGACTCAGCCTGGACGATCTGTCGTGATAGTTGATGGGACATAATCCCCCATTATTGGTCAGGGGAAGATGCAGATAACCCCAACAATGCAGCTTCAAAATGTTCTTTACTTTCATGAATTCTCTATGAATTTATTATCTATTAGTCAAATCAACAAGGATTTGCATTGTCGTGCCATATTTGACCCCTCTGCTCTTGTGTTTCAGGACATTCTAACGGGCAGGGTGATTGGTTCTGGCCGTGAGCAAGGAGGCCTATACAGACTGGTGCAATCTCCGTATGCTGGTATCTCCTCTCTTTGCATTGGATCCGTCTCTCCGTATATGTGGCATCTTCATTTTGATCATCTTCCTCTCCAAAAATTGCGTCATGTTCTTCCTCAGATCTCTCCTCGCTCTACTTTTCAGTGCGAGGCCAGTTAGATTGGGAAGTGTCATAGGTCCACATTCCAGAGTCGCCAGGGTCAAAGTAGTCATAGTCTTTTTGAGTTGATTCATTTGGATATTTGGGGTCCCAGTCGTGTTCCTAATCTTCAGGGATATCGATTTTATCTTGTTATTGTTGATGAGTTTTCTAGATTGTCATGGGTGTTTCTGCTTAAAAACAAGTCTGATGCTAGTCCTATCATTCAGTTTTTTATTAATGAAATAAGGAATGTCTTTTCTGCAAATGTCAAGTACATACGTTCTGATAATGCACTCGAATTCTACAGTACACAACTATCTCAATTTCTTAGATCCTATGGTATTGTGCATCAGACATCTTGTGCATGTACATCCCAATAGAATGGGGGTGGCTGAGAGGAAACATCGCTATCTCTTGGATGTCACCAGGACTCTTTTAATTCAGAGTTGTGCTCCCCACTCGTACTGGGGGGGACGTTCTCACTGCGTGTTATTTGGTGAATCGTATGCCTTCATCGATTCTGGGGGACAAGATTCTGTTCTCGATCGCGTTCCCGAGAAGGATCTTTTTTCTCACTCCTCATGTTTTCGAAAGCGTTGCTTTTGTTCATCGGATGTCTCCAGGTCTTGACAAGCTCTCTCCTAGAGCAGTCAAGTGTGTGTGTTTTGGGTATTCCAAGACCTAAATGGATATCGTTGCTTTGACCCTACTCAACGAAGGTGCTATGTTAGTGCAAATGTCACCTTCTTTGAATCCATCACGTATTTCTCTCCTACAGATGACAAGCTCATTCCGTCAGAACGTGGAGAAGAGGTTTACATGCCACTACCTCATGTTTCTCTTACTCCACCAACACCTCCATCACCACCACCACCTCCGTCGCCACCACATCCTCCACCATCACCACCTCCGCCGCCACCACATCCTCCACCATCACCACCTCCGCCGCCACCACATCTCTTTTCTTTCCACGGGTTTACCAGCGTTGGCCTCGCGCTCATGTGCCTCCACCATCATCCAGCACACCCAAGGTATGTCCAGAGCATTTGAGTTCCACTGATGGCACTGGTGATTTGGGTGTTGATGATGTTATAGATGATACTCCTTCCGAGGATACAATGGACCTGGATGTGCCTATTGCTCTATGAATGAAGCGGTGTGCATGTACAATGCATCCTCTTTCCTCTCATGTCTCTGTGGCATGGTTATCCGGCAACTTTCAGGGGTTTGTCGTTGTCTTATCAGCAGTACAGATACCGAGGTCTTATCAGATGGCATTACAGAGTGGTCCTTGGCATCTTGCTATTGAAGAAGAGATCGTTGCCTTACAGTCTCGTAGTACATGGAGAGTCATCTCCGCTCCCCCATGTGTTTCAATTGTTGGCAGTAAATGGGTGTTTACCATTAAACACCGTGCAGACGGTTCCGTGGATAGAGACAAGGTCCAGTTAGTTGCACGTGGATCCACTCAAACTTATGGGGAGGACTATCAAGACACATTTTCTCTTGTTGCGCGTCACTCTATACTCTGCATTCTTATTACCGTTGTGATAAAGGACTGGTCCCTTTTTCAATTAGATGTCAAGAATGCTTTCTTGTATGGAGACTTGCAGGAAGAAGTGTATATGCAGCAACCACCAGGGTTTACTGCTGAGGGAGAGCCTAGTATGGTGTGTAAACTTCATAAGGCCATATATGGTCTTAAACAGAGTCCGAGGGCTTAGTTTCAGAAGCTCTCAGAGTTGATTGAACTACAGGGTTTCGTCAGATCTACTGCAGATCATTCTCTTTTTGTTAAGAGAAACCAGAAAGGTATTGTTGCTATTTTGGTTTGTGTAGATGATATTGTTGTCACAAGTAGTGATAATGAAGGAATTTAGACAGCCAAGGATTTTCTTGGACAACAATTCGTGACCAAGGATCTTGATAAGCTGGGGTATTTTCTTGGATTGGAGTTTGCAAGAAATTAGAGGGATTGGTAATGACGCAAAGGAAATATGTCATTGACATCCTATATGAGACGGGTATGACAGGATGTAGACATGCTACTACACCAATGGATCCCAATGCTCGGCTATATGATGATGACTCTGCAGAGGTGGATAAGAGACAGTACAGAGAGCAGGTAGGGAAGCTATTATATGTCACTATTACCGGGCCTGATATATCGTTTGGTGTCAGCAGGGTTAGTCAATTTATGGAGCAACCTAGGTAGTCCAACATGGATGCAGTCAACATGATCTTGAGGTATCTAAAGTTTTCTCCAGGTGTAGGACTTCTATTCAAGAGAGACACAATCCTGGCAGTGTCAGGATGTGCGGATGCAGACTATGTTGGATATCCCAAGGATAGGAAATCAACTTCAGACTTCACTGTGTTTGTAGGTAACTCGTTGGTTTCATGTAAGAGCAAGAAACAGACGGTTGTAACCAGATCTAATGCTAAATCAGAGTATAGGGCAATGGCCCAAGGGAACACAGAAATGATGTAGGTCAAGTCCGTTCTGACTAACCTAACTATGGAAGTGCCTTTTCCTATACAGCTAAAATTTGGTAATCAAGTTGCGCTATTTATAGCTAATAATCCTGCTTTTTATAAAAGAACAAAGCACATTGAGATTGGTTGTCACTACACCCGTGAATTGATTCAAAAGGGGTTTATATTCACTTATCATGCTGCTTCAGGTGATCAGATTGCTGACATGTTCACCAAAGCTCTTGCAAAGGGACAGTTTCACCATTGTTGTTCCAAGCTAAGCATGATAGATATTTATGCTCTAGCTTGAGGGGGAGTGAGAGATATTTATATCTCTTTATTTGTTATCATGTAATTTTCTATTTCTTTCGGCCATCTATATAATTTCCTATAGAGCTTTTCTCCAATATAAGAGAGCTTTAGGGCTATGGTGAATGTATCTTTTCATTTCCAATCCTTTCCACACAAGTGATGCCTTCAGATACCTCAGAACCATATGAACTGCATCCATATGGGCTGCTCCGTAAACCGACTCATTTTGCTCATGGCAAAGGATATATATGGCTTGGCAATGGTCACATATTGTGGCGTTCCGGATCTGGATTACCCGTTTATACAACATTGACATTATTTAATTCATGATAGATCGTATCGAGTACAGAAATGCAGGGGAAAAATTTTGTGAGTTGAATGATATTCACAATAATATAACAAGCCACATAAAGACACGTGTCACCAAAGAAACGATGCATTAACTTCCATATAGTACAACATATATCAAAAAAATTATACATTAATACATGTATCTTAAAAGCATGGCAGCAGAGAGGGTAAGCAAAATAAAGATACAACTATCCAAGATACTATTCTGTGTACCATCAAAAGAATCGACTGTCCACCAAAAACTAAGAATCCTGCCAACCAACTTACTCCAGTGCAGGCGCATTCCCTGCATCCATGTTCGGGACAAGGAGACGTCAACAATTGTTGAGTACAAATATTAAATATTAAAATAAACAGGGATTTAGGTAGTTACAATGTAAGAGAAGCAAGTACATAGGCAATGACAGTATCCATAAAATTAGATACTTGCTTGAAAAGAAGGTTATTCTAACTAGGCATATTAACCACTTTTTCACTCTCCACACCCCAAAGATCAATACCTAGCAATTTCATTTATTAAATATGAGATGATGTTGGGGTAAGAGATCTTTATATAAGTCATGTCCTTCCATTGATATCATTTCTAGAATATAGTGATGGATACCTTTAAGATATAGATGATTGACGGTGATTTTCATGTCACGATTTTTTTCTCGCCCTACTGACAGAACAGTTCCAAACTCAAAGCGGAGAAGCCCACTAAGTGATTCAACCGTCTCGCTCCCCCGATGGAAGGTGGTTCAGGAGGGAGCTAAGCAAAACTCCAACTACATGCCCTGAGACAGGTGGGAGAGACTCTCTGGTCCGAGACACTCCCCTCCTACCCGAACTGGTGTAGGAATGGGCTAAAGAAACTCAAAGAAAATCCAAGGGTCCTCCAACCTACGAACTCTAACAGAACTCAGGGTCGGCGGAATTGGTCAAGCAAAAACACATGAATCCCAAGGAAGCGGAAAAACTGCGAGCTCGCAATAAAAATCGGGGAAGAGACTGGGATCCTAGACCTGTGCACCAAACGGTCGCTGCCCAATCTGAGCGTCCTAACTCCAACCCAGCTAAGGGCCACCACACCCTTGCACAGTCAGGTGTAAGGGGACTGATATTCCAAAGCATTAGCATAAGCCCCTAATAAATTCAGATCTCTGGATATGGTGACACGAACCAAATCCATATCCAAGGCCAACCTTTTCTATAAAAAATCACATTTCATAATTGGATCTGGTCGCAGGAATGTAAGTAGAATATGATACTGGAAAGTGATGGCTACATGCATAATTAGAGAGAACATGGCATTATGCAAAGTAATCATGACATTCATAGCAATTTGAAACGTAGGCAATTCACATAAAACAATAGTCTTTAGAAAAGCTCCATGTAAAACCGATGATTAGCTTTTTCAGTCAAAGTTGTCCCCATATGTGAACTGCAGTAGAACAAAGTATACATGAATTTAGGACTGTGATTTCGAATAAAACTTTTAATATCTCATGTTGATGACTACTACTGACAGATTTAATCTAAACCATGCAAAGACACCTTATGTATCTTAAAAAAACCCCTCCATAAGTTGCATCTTATATTGATATGATAACCACCACCAAGTCCCTTGTTTTTCAATTAAAATAAGATTGACCACATGGATTTGTTACCTCCAATAGGTCTGACTTAAGTGCCACGACCTTAGATTTAGAACAGTAATAACATTCTCAACAATTCAGTTCCAATCCTTTTACTCAAAGGCAAAACAAACAGCTTAATCGTTAAAGTTGAAAATAGCTGATGGAATGAATGCATGCATACTTGATTACTGTTATTTTTCCCTTCATATCTTCAAGTCTCCAGCAACCATTACATGGACAGTTCTAATGAACCTCTATCCCAAAATGAACACAAGAGAGGCCAACTTTAGATTTGCCGTTTCTGTGAGCATATTTTAAATGGGGTGCCATAACATTATCAAACAAACTAAATCCTCATGGAGATACAGATCGTGACTAATTTTATAACATATTAGTTGCTATTTTACTGACAATAGCTCATATAACTACAATTACCCGCTAACTTTTCCAAGAAATTCACATAATCGCAATAATCTTTGAAACAAGATAGTCTCGAAAAGCATTCAAATCCTTTTCGAACATTGATCTTTTTTTCTTAATTAAAGAGAATGTTTGGTATGAATATGAATAATCAAATGGCATGTATTCATTGGCATAAAAGCAACATCTTTTCTTATAATAAATAACTCTTTTATAAACCATAACCCATGTGTAATACTTGTAAAGAATATTATGGTATATCCAATATCAAAATTTTTTTTGAAGTCTAAAAGGGAGGGGGAAACACTCAGAGGTGTCCGCCCCAAATTATATTAAAGAGCAAAGAAAAAAAATTAACAGGAACAAACGGGTCAAAACAGCACCGCAATCCACCCGTTACAGATTCCAATCGAGAAGAAGCCGATTAACAAGCACGCACACATTTTCTTTGTAAAAATGTTGGCCCGAAAAAAGGAGGTTGTTTCTTCCCCGCCAAACCGCCCAGAGAATGGCCATGGGAGTGGCCCGCTCCCCCCGCGGTCTATGAATGTTCGCGTGTGCCGAATCCCAAAAAGATTGGAAGTCATCGCTGTTGCACTAATCCAGTCCCAATTCCAGCCATACCTGAGATACCATGGGGCAAGAAAAAAATAAGTGCTCTATCGATTCGATCGCCACGTTGCAAAGAAGGCACCTATCCGAAATAACCCCCAGCAACCTCATGCATCTATCCCTTGTCATCAGACGCTTATGCCTAAGAAGCCACAGAAAAAACCAATCCGCTCCGGAAGCTTCAGACCCCAGATCAGCGAGCAATCCCTGGAGAGCAGCTCAAAGCCGGCCGGGGGAGGTCTAGAGATTGCACCATAGGCCCCTCTCACGGAGAAGCAGCCAGCCTTCCACGCCCAGTGGTCCCTGCCCTCACCAGGCAGGCGCACCTCCCTAATGTAATCTAGCAGCGCCATGAATTCGTTGAATCTTTGATCGGAAAGGGAAGCCGCGAAGATGGGGCACCAGAGGTCGCCGCTCCAGCAAGAGCCAACCGAGCAATTCTTATCACCTGCAATAGCAAACAGCCTAGGAAAGCGAGAGCGCAGCGCCCCACCCCCCGACCAATCATCAGACCAAAACGCGAAGGAGTCCCCCCCCCCGAGAACAGGCCTAAAGAGGGCAAGGTTGCTCACAAAGGCCTTCACCACGCTACGCCAAAAAGGGGTGGGGGAGCAGTTGTCGAGAACCATCGGAGGAGGGACACCGGAGACGTTGTAGATTTTCCGAAGCGCAGTGCACGCCAGGTCATTACCCGGGCCCCAAATTCTGCTAGCCCACTTTAACAAAAGAGCCTCGTTCATTTGCTCAAGGGATTTTACCCCCAAGCCTCCGTCAACCTTCTGACGCAAGACCTCCTTCCAACCCACCAAATGAATCCCCCTAGAGCCGGCCCTACTGCTGGCCCATAAGAAAGCCCGCATCCGTTTCTCCAACCGCGCCCGCAGACCTTTAGGCATCTTTCGGTTGGAGAGGAGGAAAATAGGAATGGAGGAGAGGACAGACTTCAAGAGCACCAGCCGACCCCGCCTCGAGAGGACCGCAGCCTTCCAACCCGCAAGCTTCACCTCGACCTTCTCCACCACCCGCAACCAATCCCGAATCCGCGTACGCCCCAGTAAAAGAGGGGTGCCAAGGTACTCCAGTGGAAGAGAGGATCTTCCCGAACCCAACACCATCTCCAGATTAACCGAAACAAGCTCCGCCTGTCCAAAGGGAATGAAGACCGACTTCGAGTTGTTCTTCGTTAGGCCCGATAATTCGGAGAAAATCTCGAGTGTCATCGCCATGCCGGTAGCCTCCTCGATGCCCCCTCGATGAAGAAAAGCGTATCATCAGTGTATTGCGCAATCGGGACCTCCAGCTCCTCCTTCGAGAATCCCCTAGTCAGCCCGTGGGCCGCAACACCCTCTGCCATGTCAGAAAGGACGTCTACTGCAAGAATGAACAGCATAGACGTGAGGGGACACCCCTGGCGAACCCCCCTCCGAGGTTGAATCCAGCCCCCCTCCGGGCTCCCGTTGACCAAAACCGAAAATGACGCCGTATATGCAACGACGCATCCAAGTGATCCAGGTGTCGGGGAAGCCCTTTCTCTTGAGCACGCTCCAAATGAATCTCCAATCTAGAGTATCGTACGCCTTCGAGAAGTTCACCTTCCAAAGAATGCCACTAGTGCCGCTCCTCCGCCAATCAGCAATAATTTCAGACGCGAGGGAGACGCAGTCGGAGATCTAGCGTCCAGGGACGAAAGCCGCCTGAGCCGGAGAAATAAGGTCCTCGAGAATAACATTCAGCCTACGGGCGAAGACCTTCGCCGTGATAAGGTATAAAGTGTTGGAGACAGCAATGGGCCTGAACTCCCCAATCGAAGAGGTCGCGGCCGACTTCGGAATAAGAACTAGGTGAACGCGATTGACTCTATCAAAGCCCTCGTTACCAGAACAGGACTCCTTCACGACCCCCAGAACCTCAGCCCCAATAGTGTCCCAAAAGTCCCTATAGAAGGAGACCGGGAAACCATCAGGGCCTGGAGACGGGTCATCATTGAGGTCCCACACAGCGTCACGCAGCTCCTCCAAAGAGACATCACGAATCAAGCTCTCGCAGGCGGCATCAGGCACCGACCTGGTCCTCCGACCCCGCCACCTCCATTTTCTAGGAATGGATGTAGAAGTCATAAGCTTGAAGTAGTTGGAAATAGCCGTGCCCATCTCGGCATTTCCAACCACGCTTCTTCCATCGATAGTAATAGAGCGGAAGTAATTGGAGCGACGCCTCCCATTAGCACAGCGATGGAAGAAGGAGGTGTTCGCATCACCCTCTCGAACCCATCGCAACCTTGACCTTTGTCTCCACTCCGCAACTCGCTTCTTTTCTTCCACAAAAGGCTTTCTTTGGGCGTCGGCGCGAGCCGTAAGCTCCTCGGTAGAGAGCTTCCTGTTATCCTCTAGAGCGTCCATCAGATGAATGGTCGTCTCCGCCTCTAGTTTGGCCGCCGCCCTCGCCTCCCTCGTCTCCTTCTTAAAAGCCGCAAGACGTACCCTTAAAGAGCAAAGCTTGGCATGGAAATTCTGCGTAGTAGAGCCAGATACCACCACCTCCCTCCAATGTGATATCACCACCTCCCGGAAGTTAGGTTCCTGCAGCCAACATTTCTCATATCTGAACAAAGCCCTCTGACCAGGGCACTCACCCGACCACCACAAAATGGGGTTGTGATCCGAGCACACCCTAGGCTTCGCCTCCACAGTTGCTAAAGGAAATTTTTCCCCAGCCTCCTCCGAAACCAGGAAGCGGTCAAGCCGCGAGCGGGACCGAGCATTTCTCCAAGTATAAGCGATACCCGTGGCGTCTAGAACATCGAGGCCAAGCGAGTCAATGGATTCCGCGAAATAGGAGGAGCCCGGATCTTGTCCGCCCCTACCGCCAGGCCTATCCGAAGATAGGAGAGTAACATTGAAGTCCCCCTCCACCAGCCAGAGGATCCCAAGCACGCAAGAAGCCGCCACCGTCAGATCCTCCCACAATTGCGCGCGTAAGCCCGCGTCACAAGGACCGTACACGCACGAGACCGCAATCCGAAGATCGGATCTAGTGTTGTCCAATATCAAATATTTATAAGTCCATTTACAATGAAACCCCTAAGTTATTTCTACTCTTTCATCAAGTAAGGGAAGGATGAGTACTTTAAAGAAAGCAACAATAGTATGTTCCATGGCGTGGACCTTGGTTGTCCCACTAAAGACGTTGCAATGGTTCTCATAGACATTCGTGTTCGTGATGACCACCCCAGTATGTACATTGGAGTAACCATTATAAAGAATCCACGCCCTTTGTTCTAATCATTCCTATTTGTTTTCTCGGTCAATGGAAGAAGAATCAACTAAACTTCAAACTTTCATGTTAGGCCTTTCAAAAAGATAAATCCCCCCAATTCACATCACGCAACAAATCCTCCAATTCAAATCAAACAACAGATTTCCCAATTCAAATCACCAACAATTTCCCCAATACAATTCAAATCACCAACAATTTCCCCAATACAAATCACACAACAAATCTCCACAACATATCACTCAAGAAAAGGCATCAAATAAGGGGGAAAATAGTTATAAACAACATGCAAGGCAGCAAGAGGAGGGTTTAGCTTGATACCTTAACCCTGATAAAGGAGGAAAACGAGTTGGGAAAATGGAGATCTCCACCTGTTGTCATTGCATCGCCGGAGCGCCGCCACGCTCGTCGGAGTGCGGGGGAGAGGAGGAAGGTCGGACAGAGGCAGAGAAATGGAGATGGAAGAGGAAGGGGAGTTGGGTTCTGGTTGTTGTTCGCGCAGGGGAAAGGGGAGAGGAGGTCAGGTCACGCAAGAGGGGAATGGGAACTGCGGGGGTTCTATTGTGCACTAGGTTTTATATTTTTTATTCTTTTTTTCACTTCATTTCTATCCTTGATGCAATGCACAAAACATCAACATTGGCCAAATTCAACTGTCTCAGAGTGACGATCAAAATGAGTCCAATGTTCATATTTTTCCGACATAAGATGAGTTCAAAAATTGGGACAATACGTTTTTTATTCATGATTAAATTTTACGATAAAAATCGATCAAATGACCTCCGATCGACAAATGATAGATTCCGTTGGTTCCATTTTGTCGAGACAAAACTAGTGATGGTCTCTGTTCACATCGTTGTTCGGACTGCATTGCGGGCTTTTTCGGTGACACGAAGTACAATGCGATCATTTTTTGGTCGATCGCACCTGAACGGGATCTGATCCGTGATCTGTAGATCGATCAGGGCTCACTCAACATTAATTGGATTTTTATCGGGTCGCGCAGATCCAAATCGGGTCGGATTCAAGTTTAGATTCGAGTGATTTGGACGAGCATTACACATACAGGAGCTTGCCAACAAGCTCTATGTACCTCTCTTGTCGACCTCCTCAGTTTCATCACCGTAGAGCTTCATGCTCAGGTCCATGAGAGTAATAGCAGGTCTGCAATCAACCATGCCTATCTCAAAAAGAAAATCTATAACGTACTTCCTCTGGATCATCACAAGACCTCATTGGTTCCTGCTAAACTACAATCCAAGGAAGTAGCGTAAACAACCAAATTTCTTGGTCACAAACTGATGTCCTAGAAAATCCTTGACAACCCGAATGCCCTGCTGGTCATCCCTTGTAACAATAATATCATCGACATAGACAAGAATGACAAATGTACCTCTCTGATTCCTGCGCACAAACAAAGAGTGATCGACAATCGATCGCACAAATCCATGTTGCTCTATCAAGTTCGAGAGCTTCTAGAACCATGCTCTTGGACTCTGCTTAAGGCCATAAATAGCCTTGTGTAGCATGCAAACCTTCTGACACTCCCCCTCGGCAAGGAACCCAAATGGTCGCTACATGTAGTCATCCTCCTGCAGATCACCATATAGAAAGGCATTCTTCACATCAAGTTGGTAGAGGGACCAATTTCCTGTCACAACAACAGATAGAAGGATACGTAGAGTAGAATGTCTGGCAACTAGAAAAAAATATCCTGATAGTCCACCCCATATGTCCGGATGAACCCACATACCACAAGTCTCGCCTTATAGCAAACTACACTGCCATATGCACGCTGCTTCACAGTGAACACCCACTTGCACCCAACAACAGATGTGCCAACTGGAGCTGAAACAAGACTCCAAGTGCTATGCAACTGAAGTGTGGTCATCTCCTCCTCCACAGCTAGACACCACTGATTGTCCTAAATAGCATCTTGATATGTATGTGGTATCTTCACGGCTGATAGTGCTAGGGTAAACCTCATGAAATTGTCCGACAGTCTGCTCAAGGAAACATGGACAACAAGAGGATATGTAGCACGTATACGTCTCTGCTTTTGCAGAGCAATCGGTGCATCAAGATCATATACCATATCCTAAACCGGTAAGTTTCCCTCTTGAGAGGGTACATGTTCATCTTGTAGGGAATTATGTTGTACGGATAACTCAATGGTGCTATCAATAGAAACAATATGCTCATGACATACTGAGGCATGCTGGATGATGGGGAAGATCTGTGAGCAGGAGGAACAGAGCGAGACCAGCGAGTATACACATGTGGTGAAAACTCAGTTAGTGCAGGAAGTGGTCCAGGACTAGGAGCAGATGTAGGAGCAGGCATAGGTACAGGAGATGGCGGTGGCGGTGGTGGCGGATGTGGTGATGGTAGTGATGGTAGAGCAGGAATAGGTGTCGATGGTGGTATGACAGTAGGAGGTGGAGGCATGTAGATCTCCTCATCAGGTTCTGATGGGGCAAGTCCATCACCTGTAGGAGAAAAATAAATAACAAAGTCAAAGAAAGTAACGTCAACACTGATAAAATATTTCCCCTGAACCGGATCAAAGGAAATGTACTAATTTTTGGGTATGAGAGTAGCCAACAAAAACACACATGATATCTCTGGGAGAGAGCTTGTTACGACCTGGTGAGAAATCATGAACTTGAAACCGATCCAAACACATGAGGTGTAAGGGAGAACAGATCCTTCTAGGGAAATGCAAATCAAAAAGGGACCTTCTATCCCAACACATAAGAGGGCATGCGGTTCATTAGGTAGCATGTAGTGAGGACCGCATCACCCTGTTAGCGCGAGGAGCACGACATTGAATCAACAAGGTTCTGGTCCCATCGAGTAAGTGATAGTGTTTGCGCTCGGCAGCACCGTTCTGCCGATATATATATGGGCACACGAGGTCTGGTGTACAACGCTAAGAGACTTGAGAAACTCATAAAGTTGTAGGATGCAAAACTCTAAGGCATTATCAGAACACAGATATTTGACATTGGCGGAAAAATATTCTTTATCTCATTAATAAATGACTTGATAACAGACACAGCCTCAGACTTATTCTTCAAGAGGAAAATCCAAGAAAGTCAAGAAAATCATCTACAGTGACCAGATAAAAACAATATCACTGGTGATCACGAACACGACTCGAATCCCAGATATCTAAATAAAGGAGTTCAAACAACTGAGAACTGCTCCGACTCTGATGAGATGGAAAGGAGGAACAGTAGTGCTTCCCAAGCTGGCAAGCCTCGCATTGAAATGAAGATCACCTGGAGATCTGTGGGAGGGCATGTCACAGCTTCTGCAGAGGAAGGTGGCCAAAACGAATTTGCTACAGGTACGGTGAGACTGGTCCAATAGGAATAATTGAGGCACCAGCATGAGGAGGTTGGGCCAGTCTATAGAGCCCTTGCTGCTCACGGCCACATCCAATCATCCTGCCCATGAGTATGTCCTGAAACACAAGAGATGAAGGGTCAAAAATGGCACGGCAATGCAAATCCTTAGTTTAACTAAAAGAAAGTAAGTTCATGGAAAATTAAGGGCATATAAAACAATCTGAAGGCGCATGGATGGCATCAGATACACCTCCCCAAGTCCTGTGATGGGTAAGTGGACCTCATTAGCAATAACAACCCATCTGCCATGAGGTATAGTCCCGTAGGGCTTGAATTGGGTTGTCTCCACATAGATGGTGGGATGCATCAAAGTCCATGATCCACTCTATCATATATGCACCGCTACTACCCTACTACTAGTAAAAGCGTAAACAATACCTGAGGAGCTCGAAGAGGCTCTGGTAGTGAATGCAGTATCAGTGGATCTTGTAGTGGTGGTGCCAGTCACCAGACTCATTATCTCTCGTATACGAGAGACAATGTTATCTGGGGGTAGATTTGCCTGGAAAGATGGAGTATCTGAAGGCTTGATTTGTTAAGCCACACGAGCAGATGCGGGATATCCATGTTTTAGATAGAATGTGCCCTCTGAGTGTCCTGGACGACCACAGTAGGTGCAAGGACCACTCTGGTGTCCATCGCCTCTACCACGGAAGCTACGCCCCCTAAATTGGGTAGACCCTCCTCTGTCGTGAGAAGCGACCATCACTGAAGAGGGTTGTGGAGTGGCATTAGGAGGAATATGAAGCCTGTTGAGATGATTGTAGGTCTCCTTCATGGGAGGTATGGTCGTCCAAGTAAGGAGTTATGCTCGTGTTGCATCATACTCTGGGTCGAGCGCAACCAAAAAGACTCCAACCATCGTGGAGCTCCTGCATGCCATTTGTTGCTCAGTGGATGTCGTAATAGTCATGAAGATGTGAAGCTTCTCGAATATGCCACGAAGCAAGGAGTAGAATGTGTGTAGTAGACGATCATTGTGCTTGGCCCTGTAAATGTCAAATCGAAGCTAAAGAATCTTGGCCTCATTCTTTACTAGGGCATAAGTAGATATCAGAATATCCGTATTGCCTTGGCGATGGGCTGATTCATAATATCATTGATTATCTCGATAATGAGGGTCCCGGAGACCAAATACAGGCATGTGTCATCCTGCTTACCATGAAGCATTGTCCCCGATCTTATCTGTCGGCTCTGGCTTCATTAAGATGTGCTCCTTATTGTTGCACTGCACAAGGGTGAGAAACTGCATGGACCGCAACTCATAATTGGTCCCATCCATCTTTACGACGGGAGCCGAGCCCTTAAGATAAAGAAAAGATATCACACTTGTTCTCTGACATGATAGAAGGACGGTGGAAAATGGAACTTGACTGGGAAGTAGACCGATCTGAGCAAGTCTACACAATCATATGGAGGATTGGTTGTACATGTAGACTCATACAACCATCCTTGTCAACCCTTGGTTCACGCTAGAGCCGGGAAATGTGATTTACAGGTCTGAAATCACGTTTTCAGGTCAAACTCGAACTGTTTTCATATCAAATCTGACTGTTGGGTGGTTTGGAGGCCCTTGACGACAGCGAGCAGGGCCCAAGGAGGAGCCTAGTCGGGCCTACGAGCCCCTAGGAGATAGCAACGATGGCAAGCATGGCCTGGAGGCATGCTGGCGACACCCTCAGAGAAGCCCAACGGCCTGGTGGCACCGCTTGGGCTGCCACTGGTGGCTAGCGATGCAGACCGGTGGCCCTCGCAGCCCTCCGGCGGCAGCCTTCTGGCATAAGGAGACCCTCGGAGAGGCTAGCTGAGGGCGGAGGCCGACGACGATGCCCAAGGGTTGCAAGAGAGAGGTCTTCGAGTGGTGGTGCTCGACTCTTATTAAGTTAGGGCTTGTGGTGGCGGTGAGAATTAGGTCAGAACTCCGATCTAGGACAGTCGTTCTAATACCATGTGGAGAGGAAATAATGAATCAATTATTGAGAAGCCCTAGGGTTCTCTTATATATGAGAGAAACCTGTTGAACAAATTACAAGAAGAAAACAATGAAAATATAAATTACATAAACAATATGAAGGATAACCAATACCTCAACAGTTCATAATTCTTCTTCGCATAATATATCAGCTTCGAATTTTCCTACATCTTCTTTGCAGTCATGTGATGCCCAATATCCATTGCACTCCATTGAACACAGTTGTTCATGATCCACGCCTTTACCGTGGTATTTTTCTTCTTCGAGGTTACTAGCTTGCTGACCTTCTTTATAGGTTTCTCATAGTTTACAGTATGCTCTTCGTCGTATCCCTCAACACCATTCATAGGTTTGCAATCACAACATGTAATTTCTCCCATTTGACTTTGTAATGGGGCCAAAAAAAGAAATTCCATGTATCCTCATCATAGTTGTAAATGTTGACCGACTAGGCCAACTAGTCGAGTCAAGGGGCAGCCGACTCGACTAGTCCTAGTCAACCATTAGTCGTCCAACCTGACTAATCGAGCTGACTACTCGATCGACTTTTACATAGAGCATTTTTATTTATTTTTTAAATTTTTTTGCTTTTCTAAAAGAAATTTCATTATAATATGCTTAATGTTATTTAAAGTCGAATTTGTTTCATTATGATAGTATATTTAATGTACAAATCAATGTAAATATATAACAATATATGTATAAAAATGATTTATCTATTTAAAATAACTAAAAATTTGGAACCGATTAATGGCAGACTAAATCCAATTAGTCGTCCGATTGCCGACTAATCCTTGGTCAGTGACCCTACCGACTGAGTACCGACTATCAATTTTTGCAACCTTACTCCTCATTGATGGATAATGAATCCTTACTTTTATACATAATGTTGATGATAAGAATCTGAAATAGCGACAACAATGATCTAATCGATGGAAAAATCAGAGTACGTCATTGATGAACGACGGAATAGCACCTCTAAATTCAATGAAGAATTGAATATGTACAGTAGGGATACCTTTTGTACCTAGGATTGAACTTTGAAGTTAGCTCTACTAGTAGAATATTCTAGAGCTTAAACCCAATGAGTTATGTAATATCGAATGTCTCGTCGATCGAAGTCATCTTGACATTGGCAAAGTTGATTAATGCTAGTGATGGTGGTTGGACGTTAGAGTCATGTTAGTCAGTGGCTTATCAATGATGGTGAAGCTGATTAGCATTGGTATTGATCGACAATGGAGATAGGTATTGAGCATGCCACGCGGTAGATATTGGTGATGATGGAAATAGGCTGGAGATAGGTGATGGAGATGGAGATGTTGGTGATGGCGATGGACATGTTGGCAGTGGGAATGGAGATGTTGGATGGTATCAGAGATGCATTGTCGATGAGGAGAGTTGTGATTCCCAGTTGGTGGTGAGAGGGGAGGGTGTCATGTTTTCCCAATTTAGACATGCTCCCCAAGGGGCATAGTGCTCTTATACCACGTAGGGTTTTAGTGGAAATATTCAATTGAGTTATTTTGGAAGATAAAGTATCCAATCTTTGAAAGGGGAAGTATGGGGGAAATATGATGGCATGTATGCTCTCAGCTTAAAAAAAAGAAAAAAATAAACTCTGCCAAGGCATATTGCTTATAACAGTCGCCATAAACAACAACCTTTACAAATGCAATAAGGTCCATTTCTTAATAGCCCTTCATAAGAAATTGCAGAGCATAAACCCACAAATCGTATATCACAAGTAGTCATATTACCATGTCATGCTGAGGGATCCCTTCAGTGATACACACCACAAGATCAAGTTCAGCTTCCATGGACCTCCAAAATAGCCGCAGCAGCAAAGGGTGGTGGAACGTAAATTACCGACGCATTTGCTCTTGTTTCAGCCTTAGCTTCTGCGACGGTATTGAAAACAGGCAATCCTAAATGTTCAGTTCTCCTTTCTTCGGTGTCACGCCACCAACCTGACTCAAAGCAAGAAATAATAGATTTAGAGAACAATTATCTTTAGTTCATATTAAAAAAGTTTAAACCATTGGAAAAACTGATAAATACATTGAGGCAAGAAAGATATGCAAAGAAATCAACATTGGAAGCGGTCATAACCAAGACATGAGCTTGGAAATTGAGCAAGGCTGCCTTTATAATTATATATTCCATGATAGCCCCTAGCTTCAGAATCATATTGAATTTTAATTATAGAAGTGGATGTCCACTTCATTTAATGACAATCTAAAAATATCACACCTCATGTTCAAAAAATTCTAGCAACTGCCATCGATTATGAAGAACCTCTGTTAACATGGAAAGAATTAGTGGTTAGAAGGAATAAAAATGCCTATTATAGTTTTGTTGTGTCTCCATAAAGAAATGGTTCAAAACTTCGTTCACCAACTCCGATGTTCTGAGCAAGCAAAGGTAACACTAACAGAAAAGCAAATGGACCAACATAAACACATAACTGAAGTTAAAGGAATAATATGGAGAAAACAAAAGTAATTCCAGATTTTCTGGATGAGGAGAGTTCAGCTTAAGAAATAAATTGGGGAGGGGTAGTAGAAAAATGGTTGCCTTATTTTCCTTTCTCTCTAACATCCTATTACGCAAAACGGAGTTCACTATCTTCACCTACAAATTCTAATTGCTTTCCCTTCTAACTTATTCTTTTGAGTAAACTGTTTGGATTTGTACGTGCATTAATAAGTTAGGCCCCAAAACTAGGTTTTGACTTCAAGCCTGCCATGTGCAGCAGGCAAGTCCTTACCATTCCTCTGCTTCTTTTTGGATAGCCAATTTATGCTTCTTTTTACAATCCAAGAATAGGATCTCCATAAGATGTCTAATTTGGGCTTACAGCAACACATCCACAAGCATTTCTGCATACGCATCAAACTACAAGTCACAAAACCATATTTGATAAGCTAACAGATGAGCTCTTGATGAAGAGCTAGGGAATATTTTACAAGTCGTTCTGCAAGGCTAAAAGAGCTTATTTTCCTATAAAACCCGGAGTAGCCGGTCATTATAAGCCATAACTTCAATCAATTTTGATTCAAATGCTATACTCACATCCTCTTCTCTCAAGGGAACCCAAAAACAACTGAATCGGCGCTAACAACATAATTTTAGCAGCTAATGGACTGGTAGAAAGCTTCCAAGTAACATGAGATTTGGCTGCACAATCTTTTTAGAAAATGAAATCAGTGGCAACGTCCAAATCATGGTAAACCGCAAATTCATGCGAGTTGAAAGACATACATCACCCATAAGAAACAATTGTGTAAAAAGCAGCTTGTAGGGGAGAGATCTTCAAAAATCTACCGCCCCAAGCTCGAACGCCAATCTCAAGAATCATCCGAAAGGTTATTAAGAAAATTAATCGTCTCTGTTTAGCCCCCCATTACCCATTAGGGCCATTACAGATTGGTCCAAAGTCGCATTGTAGATCCGTTTATTATCAGCTTACGCCGTGGATTGAGAGTATCACGACATTTGACAAACGTAACCTCAGTCCAAAAACAACCCAACAAGACATCCGCATCGATCAACACCTGGCAGATGAGATCAAGCACTAACAAGCATTGCACACCCAAAAAAGCAGACGCGATCCATCACCATATACGGAAAACGCAGCAAAGACCCACCAATAAGGCATCTTTGGGAGACCCAAATCGGGAAAGGGGCGTACCATGTTGGTTGCCGTACTCGATGGCCTGCTCGGTGTGGAAGGTGCCGTTCTTACCCGTGATCCCCTGGCATATCACCCTCGTGCTCTTGTCCACGAACACCGCCGGCGCCGCCGCCGCCGCGAAGGTCCTGGAGAACTGAGGCGAATGCACGCTGGCGGATCGGAGGTGGCGGAGGAGGCGGTGGGCATGACGGTGAGCTGTAGCCATCGCAGCCGCCGAGGGAGACCAAAGGGATCGCTCTTCTCTCTCTCTCTCTCTCTCTCTCTCTGAGGTTTCCCTTTTTGTTGGGAGGGAGAGGTGAGAGTGATGTGATGTTCTGAGTCACGTCAAATGTTACGTCTAAGTGCCATTCAAAATAATATTACATTTAAATCTAATTAATTTTCTTTCTTGCATTTATGTCCTCGTAATTTTTTTAATACTATTTGGATGCCCCGTGATTTCTTTTATTCAACGAGGGAATCGATCCATTAGTTGCTAACCCGATCCGACGCCATGTAATCGGATCATAGATCGATCCGATCCAGATAAACGGATATCCCCATGGATAAATAGGCGGAGAAAATTATGGAATTGTGATTTGCTAGTACCACGGTTTTAAAAATTGAACTGAACTAGTCCCGTAAACCACGGAAGAAAAATGATTCAACCACCCAGTTTTTTCTTGAAAAATAAAAACCAATCTAAATCTGGTTGGACCATATCAACCCAGATTGAATAATTGAACCAAGCCACGGTTTGACCATCTATTTTTTAAAATATATTCTTTTATAAACTATTTATAATCTGATTTCATTTTAACATATATGAAACTCATTTATCTCTTCCCCTTCAATGTGTGCCAATGACTTAATATTGCCTCCTGCTTTACAAGCATTGCCTATCTCTTGACAAAGTGTGCATGAGGTTTTCCCTTTCCAATAGCAATAAATGATGCTTCCACATAAAGAATAAATTGCCATAGTCACAATATGAGAAGCAGTAAATTAAAAACATGTGTCATCAATTGGAGTCGGAATGGTTTTAAAATGGTTAAGTTTATACATCACATTTAAAATACTTATATGAATTTGACAACATATCTATTGGAGTTCTTATAATAGCATTTAGACCCTTCACTTTTTAGAAATTACATTTGTACATGTATATTCTTAAAAAGTTAACAATAGTCCTTATGTTGGTATAATATAGGAGCACAAATGTACAAGTAAAGGTCTACTATTACGAATTGTTTTAAAAATATAGGAGCATACATGTAATTGTAAAAAAATAAGGGTATAAATTAAGTTTTATTGAGAAAAATTGGAAAGACGTCTGAGATTGAAAAACTTGGAAAGTATTATTCTTTTTTATTGTATGATTACCGGTCTAATTTAGTTCGACCGGTTGGACCATACAAACCAAACCAATATTACAATGATTTATTTTTTTTCCTATTTGTATGAACTGCGATCTAGGGACGTCATCCGGTTCAATCAGTTGGTTCCATTGACCCAACCATAAAAATCCAAAATCGACACCTCCCCGATTGATGCCCGATTCGATTTTTGAAACATTGGTTAGTGTGATTCACAACCATATCACTTCGTTTCTCGATGGATCCATTGGCATTTGCGGTACTAGGTAAATTTCTCTTTTACCTATTGGGTATCCAATCTAATTATTTAATTATGTTTTCAACTCCATGTTTATCGATAACGATCTTATCGATTTCGTGTTCTATTTACAACTTCGTTTTAATTTTTTACCACTCTTTTCTTTTTTTTCAACTCCGTACTCAATTTTTTACAAGTTTGTGTTACAGAAGCAGATATGTTATTTATTGTATTTTATATTTATTTTTACAATTTCATATTATTTTAGGATATTTACATCCATGATTCTGAATAGTCTCGTAATTACATACATAACCTTCGATAATCATGAATTACGCCCAAAAACATGAATAGTAGCTTCGTCTTACAAATATGTGACCTTTTTTAGTTAGTTCCACTAACTCAACCATTCAGTTGAATTAATCTCTGACCAACCATATTCAATGGCTAATATTTATTTATTTTATCCATTTATCTCGACCCTCCCCCTCCCCTCCCTCCTCCTCTAGGCCCTCCTTGCCATCCTTTGTCTCTCCCCGATGTTCTCCCCCTCGCCTACTGTAACACCCCAATCCCAAACATAGTGCCATACCTAAAACTCACGAAGTATAAGTGTGGTTTATAAGTGGTGTGGATTACTACTTGACAACTTAGGCTTAAACATTTTGGGTGGTTGTCAACGGGTTCATTTGAGCCTGAACCCAACAAGTTGTCAGGGTCAGTTTTCCTCGATAACGGACCGAGGACCTAAGTCCAGGATGTTACAAATGGTATCAGAGCCTGATAGTGGAAAGGGCTACCCGAGAGGTGGAGCCGTCTCTACAAAGAGGTTGGAGGAAAAGGCTATCCAAAGCGTGCAGCTGTCACTATTAATGGGAATAAGTGATGCGCTGCCTCATCGCCCTCACCCCACCATTCCTCCTCTTCCAGGCCATCCCCCTGGCCTCGTCTCCTCCTCGACATTCTCCCCCTTGCATACATCCTTGACCTCCTCTTACATGCCCTCTTGCCACCCTCACCTTCCCCCTCCAAAACCTCCCTTCCACCCTCCTCCTCTCTGCCCTCCTCAACCTCGCTGCCCTGACCCTCCAATCCCTCCTCTTCCAGGCCCTCTTGTCGCCTCCTCCCCGACACTCTCCCCCCGCCTATGCACGCCTCCTCCTTGACGTCCTTGCCTACTGACACAGGAAGCTGATCTGTGAAGCGGATGCATCGACCATTACATAGGTTGGAGTTCCAATGGTTCTTGATGATGTTGTCTGTGCGACTGGGAAGTAGGCATGCAATGGTAGCCCACTTGTAATCATGCCAAGTTCGAAGACTGCCAACCGCGTAAGTGTCCGAGTTGCCAACAAGTAGACTTGCATGGCTTTTCATTACCACCGTGGAGTGGACCTCCAGCACGACAAGTTTGAAGACTGCCAACTTTGAACCCACAATCCGCGGAGACTGAAGGCATACAAGCTATTCTTGACAAAGTCCTTCAAGTAGCACAGGCACGCGGGATGTATTCAGCTACGTTGTTTCTCTTGGATGTGTGGTATTCTACATTTGCAACCTCTTCTAGTCTAGGATCTATTAGAAGTTTTTCAAATACAAGACCAATGTCATCTACGACGAGGCCTTCCATTGCTAAGTTCCAAGTTGTCATAGCATGTGTGTCCACCATCCCATGCTATTGGATAGCCGTGTATGCAATCGACAAGGCCTGGAGGACTCTTACCATTAGATTCTCGATCAACTAATAGAGCACCACCATGTTGGAGAGGGAATGGGAGGGGCAGAAGCAATTGTTGTTGACGTCAAGGACATTGGTGGAGGAAAGGGAAGGAGGGGTCATGCCATTTAATGGTGGGATGGTCTGATATTTGGAAATAAATAGACATTCATGATCAAATTTGTCATTATTTGATGAAATCGTGAAGATAACTACAAGAATCAACGTAAGTTAACACAAGATCATGCCATTTAATGGCTAACAACTGTTCAGAACTTTAGGTGTAATTCATAATTATCAAAAGTTGTGTATGTAATTATAAAATTATTTATAATTATTGGTGTAAATGTCCCATTTATTTTCAACAAACTCCTTATTTGTATTTTACAACTTCCTCATCACTAATGAGCAACGATCATCGCGCAAACTCAACACATCATGCCATTCACCACCGCCTTACACATCATGCCATTCACCACAGCCTTGACCCATACCAATTACAGAGGAATAATAAATATCTATTACTCTTACTATTACTGGGTTTTTTCCCGGTCAATTGACACGTGTCTCCCCCCACTCCCGCCGTTCTCTTCATTCCCTCCCACTCCCGCCCCCTTTCTCTCCCCTCAAATGGTCTCCGTCTCTCCCTTTCTATCTCTCCTCAAATGATCCCCTCTCCCTTTCTCTCTCTATCCACTCACTCTCTCTCCCCCTCCTCTCTCCCTCTTTCTCTCTCTCTCTCCCACTCTCTCTCTCTCTCCCTCAATCTCTCCCCATCGATTTCTCTCTCCCTCACTCCATTTCTCCTATATTTCACTTTCAAATTCACCATCTCTCTTTCTCCTCTTTTTTCTCTCTCCTTTCAATATATTTATTAAATTAAAAATTATACATCTCATTTTTTATTTTATATTTATCAATTAATATTCATATCATTCTTTTTCCTTTCCTCTAATATGATTTATTAAATTAAAAATACCTACAAATATTTTCTCATATATGAATATGACTTACATAATGAAGGAAAAAGATTTTTGTCCTAATATGCATAATTCATTTTTTAGAAAACAATGTTTAAATTATATTAGTATTCTATACATATTATTGTCAAGAGTAGACTTTTTTAAATATAATTTGCCCAGACACTTATATATATTTGTAGTATGAAATAGTACCAAAGTACCTGCCTATAGATAAAATTTCTAATATAATATTTGTTGGGGTTTACGTTAATAACATCTACCAAACAAAATTATTTTGAACCTTTTTTATGTCATTCATATTTTGAATATATAATGACAACTACCATTTGTTACATGTAATACAAAATATTATCTGTCAATGGATTTTTAAATACACAATATATTTTAAAATCATAAATTAAAATTTTGTCAATATACAAAAACCTAGATTTAAATTTTAAAAATAAATAACTTGCAAATATAAATATATTTGCAAAGTATTTAATATTTCTCAAGCTTTATATTACATATCTTCTTAGGCAATTAATGTAATTGATAAATTTTATTTCTAATATTTTATATGCATTCTGTTAAACATAAATGCCTAAAATGATGATATTTACTATCTACCAACATGTTTATAATCTCTTTATATAGCTTATTTAAATTATTATATGATTGCAAGTACTTTTTACCTATGACCATATTATTCATAAATGAAAGAAATAATTTACTTTGTATAATATACCAGTTACTACTGTTTTTAAATTTAATATTCCAGCTTCACTTTAATTCAATGAATTCATGACATTACTTTTGCCATAATCGTCCCCGCCGCGAAGCGCGGGTATGCACCCTAGTTAATACTATTTTGAGGCATTCACAAAAGGACGGATATAGGTGTTACAATATCTTATACATTTTAAATGCGAAAAATAAATATAATTGTTATTACACATTTCTCCTTTTTAATAGGAAAACGAATGCTAGTTCATATTGGATATGATGTTAGAAAACACTACAGATAATCTTAAAAATACATGCTGGAAAATACGTCGTGGAGATGTACACATGATATAAAATTTTAAAAATACATGTATTTCAGATGTACATGTATCGGAGATGTAAACATGATATAAAATTTAATAAACGGGCTAATACCGAAATTATTATACCAAATATACTGACAAAAACAAAATGTCTGAATACAAAACAAAAATTAATCTATAAAATAACAATAAAACTAAGAATGCGAGAGAAAGGTCACAGAAAGAAGTAATTTTAATAAAAAAAAGTTATAACAATTTCGATTGCGGGGCCCAACCACGAAAGGAAGGAACCCTCCAAAAATAAGTGTATGCTGCTTAATGTGGCGAGCACACGGTATTCTTTAGTAAAAGGCGAAAGAATAGTTCGCTCTGTGCCCACCACGCAGCTGAGTGATTTTAATCTCATGCAGTGGGACTCCTTATAAGACGGAAGCCGAAGGGAAAGACATCACAGCAGGCGGTGTGGGACTATTGCTATGGTGCCTTTCGAGCATACCGTGGAGAATAACTATCAGTTACACCATTTGTTTATTACCATTGATGCAAAATAATAATTTCCGATGTGATTCACTTACCACGAGGCTAATGTGAAGGAGAATTGATATAGTAAAATTACGAGGTGTTTATGAGGAAACTGCATGTAATAAATAAAATCGTGCTTCTACTTGGATTCTTACGGATGTAATATAAATTCCGCCTATATTTCACTGCAATCACATAGCTAGCAGATTTTATGTTTTTTTATGCGTTAATATATGCCATTTTATATGTTTAACATTTAAAAACTAACAAATGTATACTTTAAACAAAGTATAGAAGGGCATTTGTGCAAATGAAAATCCATGTAATAATTGGAAATCTTATCCGCTCTGTCAACATGAAATTTAAGATTAATTGTATAGAAGTAAATTCGCCTGAGGGGTACTTGTGGAATCTTATTCCACAGGACCCTCAAGCGAACATATATTTTGTTAAGTGCCCCAAGGAAGCCGTGACCTTAAGTCACGGCTTCCATACAAGGAAGCCGTCACTTGAAGTCACGGCTTCCACTAAGGAAGCCGTGACCTCAAGTCACGGCTTTGGGTCAAATATAGCCAGAGCCCGACCCGCCCGTCCCTCCCACGTGCACAGAGCAGTCCTCTCCAGCGGCGGCACACCGCAGCCCTCCTCCTCCATTTGCGACCTGCCCCCGCCGTTACACCACTCCCCAGGCGCTCTCTCCGCGTGCACGTCCCCTCCCGTGCCGCCACGTCCTCTCATTCCTCTTCTAGAGGTGCTTCATCTCACCCACTGTGAGTGAACCCTAGCATTATGTGTTTTATGTTTTTTTCGGTTTTGTGTAAGCCACATAGTTTAATTACTCATGTTTTTCAATATAGTCGAAGCAATGGAAGTGTTGTACTTGTGCCATGTTGGTGGAAAGATTTGTAAGGTGGACAAAGAAATCCGATACGAGGGTGGTCGGGTGGAACCCATAAAAATTGGGATAGGTTTGACATTCAATGGATTGGTCGAGATGATTCCAAAATCATTTTGTCTTGACCTAACCAATGGTTCAGAGTTACGTGTGTTTCACAGGATGACAGAGAATAATGAGACTTTTTTGCTTGATGTGGAGTATGATGATGACGTTGCCGGTGTTTTGAACTACATTGAGATAATGGGAAGCTCGTACAGACCAGTTCTATTTACTGACCTTGTATGCACAAGAAATCCTATGTGTATATGCCAAGCTGCTGCGACGGTTCCAAGAGCACATGTTGTTCCCCAACCTTTGGGGCCCTCTCTGAATGACCACATGTACACTATAGGGGAGGATCACGATCCCGAGATTGATCGTATGATGGAGAATACCCCACAGAACACTGATGATGAAATGGAAAATGATGATGGAGAAATGTTGAACGATGAGAACGAGACGGTGCATGTTGAGTCTGGCATTCCCTTTTATAACACACGAGGCGGTGATGGTTACATCCGTAATGGTGATGACGTGAGGGGAATTCACGTTGGAATGGGAAGTTCAGATGAGCTAAGAAATAAGATGGCCTTCAAGTGTAAAGAAACTTGATTTATTCGGTCAAGTTGTTTCACATCAAGCACCATTACAATTTTGAGGTGCACGAATCTGATCGTCATTTATGGGTTATTTATTGTAGCGAGAAGAGCAGGGCTTGCTTTTGGCGGTTGCGTGGACATCATCGCCCACTTGATGGCCTCTTTGTGATTTCAAAATTAGATGCACCACATACCTGCTTGCACCGCGTAGCAAACAAAGACCATCCTCAACTTGATTGCAACTTCATGGCACAGAAATTCCTAGATCAAATCAAGGTTTCACCAGCAGTGAAGGTTTCGTACCTGCAGCAATCTATTTTTGATGAGTTCGGGTACATGGTGAGTCGTCGGAGGATATGGGATGCTAGGAGAAAGGGAATAGAGACGGTATACGATGATTGGGCGGCTTCCTACAATGAGTTGTCGTACTTGTTTCGTGCGTTGGGGACATCAATTTCAGGAACCGTGACCGATATCTGTGGGGAACCTGTTGGTGGATATGAGAAGGTATTCAAGTGGGCTTTCTGAGCATTTGGTCCATGTATCAGTGCATGGAGACACTGCAGACCTATTGTTAGCATTGGTGGTACTCATATGTATGGTAGGTACAAGAAGAAGGTGTTAATTGTGTGTGACGTTGATGCAGCAAATCGCATCCTTCCTCTTACGTTTGCCTTCGTGAACAAGGAGGACGAAGACAGTTGGTGTTGGTTTCTCGAGAGAGTTCAGCTTCATATTTTTGGGGATCATATTGGTCCAATTTGTGTTATATCTGATCGTGCACTAGGAATTCGATCTGCCATGCAGCGGCAAGAAGTGCAATTTCAGCCGCCCTATGTGTATTGACATTTTTGTCTACGTCACGTTGCTAATAACTTCAATGATGTCTTGAAGAATCATACAATGAAGAGTCTGGTGATGAGGGCTGGGAAGGCCTACACTCAAAGAAAGTGGACCACTTACATGGACAAGTTGAAGGAAATGGACGAGAACGCATGGTACTGGTTTGACACACACAATTGCCCTCGTTATCAATGGACCTTGGCATTTGATGGTGGACATTGTTTTGGGTACATGACATCTAACTTCTCTGAAAGTTATAATGTTGTTTTGAAAGATGCAAGATCACTTCCTATGACAGCTTTGGTGCAGAAGACGTACTACAATTGCATTAAATATTTCTACGATCGTATAGTGAGGCAATGCCTCATCTTGCTCGTGGTGACCGATTCACCAAATACGCCGCTGACGTGCTGAAAAGATGGATGGATAGGAGCAACAACCATCGAATCACTCGAATCAGGGGTGCTCCACTACACTTGTATGAAGTCGTCACAGGGCAACGGATGACACAGTTTGGTTTAAAGGGCGGGCGGAAACATTCAGTCCTACTTAGTGACTTGTCTTGCACATGTCAAAAATGGCAGGCCCACAGAGTCCCTTGCTCCCATGCATGCGCTGTGTTAGCACATCTAAATATTGATGTTGAAGAGTATATGGGTACGTGGTATACATGGCAGTGTCAGCAAGACATCTACAAAGGTGTCTTCTACCCCATTGGAGATATGGAGGTATGGCCAACATTCACCACGGAGAAAATAATTCCAGATCTAACAACAGTTTGGTCGAAGGGCCGGCCTAAATCAAAGCGTATTCATAATGAAATGGACATGTGTGAGGATACTGTCCAACAACAGTGCAGGGTATGTCGTCAACTTGGCCATAATCGTCGACATAGTAGCCACGGGCCTTCAAGTTTAAACAAATGTGGTCTACGTCGGGAGAGCGGCCACAATAGGAGGAAATGTCCAAATCGTGCTACCCAAGGTTGTTTACTTCTTGATAATTGTTCCTAATTTTTTGGTAATTCTTGTATCTTGTTTAAATTGTTTCTAATCATTTAGTGATTTCTTTAAACACTCAATTTTTTAATTGTTGCAGATGGAGCCAGGTCCCATTGATCGATCTGTTTTACATCTACAGGGCTCTCACAGATCTGGAGCTGTTTGGCAGGACGATGTATGTGCAAAAAAAAATATACTTTAAATTTTTAACATGATGTTTTAGTTTGTTATCTGACCTATTTATTTTTCCAATTACCATAGCTTGCAAGATGGTTGAGATGTCGACGACGAGAGGAAATACTGCGACATGCCCCCATTGATGAACGGATCGTGGAGCATGTTTATGTTGCGGGTTTTGCAGGAGTGATGCAGCTGGACTTCATATCACTTGATTGGCATTTAATTACTGCACTGGTTGAGAGATGGAGCACAGAGACTCATACCTTCCACATGCGGCATGGAGAGATGACGATCACTTTGTAGGATGTGGCTTACATTTTGGATTGAAGATCGATGGGCATCCTATGATTGGGTATACAGCATCTCCTACTTGGTCAGGACTATGCGAGAGACTTCTTGGAGTGAGGCCTGAGAAGCCAAATATTGATGGTGCACGTATCCACATGACATGGCTTGTTGAGCATTTCTCCGTTCTTCTAGAGTTTGTTGATGAGGTCACCATCCTGCAGCACACCCGTGCATATATACTACAGCTCTTGGGCGGAGTTGTCTTTCCGGACAAGTCTGGCAATGAGGTTTCTTTGATTTATCTTCCTTTGCTCGAAGACTTGGAGGCATGTGGATAGTTTTCTTGGGGATCTGCTTGCCTCGTTTTTCTTTACAGACAGTTGTGCATAGCATCCAAGACAGAAGCAATAGAGATATGTGGGCCTTTGGTCCTACTACAGGTATGGGCATGGGAACATTTTCCTCACATAGCCCCCACTGTTCACCGAAGGCCCGAGTGGAGGGGAAGCCCCTTAGGATGCCGTTGGCGAGCTCAGTTTGATGTCACTACAGAGCCAACACATGTGGTGCGTCCATATCGAAATGCATTTGACCTTCAGACTACTTCACAGGTAAGAGTTTAAACATTTGAAATTTAGATGTATTTGCCCCAGATATCTAATAAAATTCTACCTATTTTGGCAGGTTGTTTGGAGGCCGTACACCGCAGAGGTGATACAGATGCTTCCTCTGTACTGCTTGGAAGCACCGGATCTTCATGTCGCACGAGTACCGCCGATTCGTTTCTGTTTGGTTGAGTTATACACTCCGGATCGTGTGTTACGACAGTTTGGAGCAGTTCAGGGGATCCCAGGCCCATGAAACACATGTCCAAAGCTCCACTCGATAGATCTGCGAGGGAAGATCAACGTCGATTGGATCCAATTCCACGCCAACTTCTTGGAGATGTGGGAGCGCAGGCGAGATTACATTGTGGAGACGGTACCCATATTGCCAGGAGGAGATGGGGTGACAGATGAATACATGAGCTGGTACAACCGTATCACCCGACGGTTTATTGGTAGACACGGGTGCATGATGGACTTTGTTGTGAGTAATAATTACATTAACATTTCATTCTCAACATAGAAGGAATATGACTCGAACATGTCTCATTTTGCAGGTGTCGAGGTTTGGAGACATCCATCTAGCAAGGGATGGTCCAGAACGTGTGGCATTTTTGGCGGTTGATTCTGAGCGGCGACTACTAGAAGCCATCGAGCGACAATTCAGAGATGGGCCAGATGATGATGAGGAAGCTGCCGAAAATGAAGAAGAGGTTTCCGAGGAACCCACTCCTACCAGCAGGCCCATGGACAAGGACATGGACGAGTACGCGAAAGATCAGGAGCTAGAGGTGGTCTGAGGCGACAAGTCAGAGCATCTACTATTGACGATTTTCAGACTCCTTTCCAGGACCATGCCATCCCTACTAGCCCATCCACACCAGCCGCCCCGGTGAAGGAGAGGGGTCCTTTTGACGCCGACCCTTCACGATGTTCTCCGCACCCAGTGCTTCATATGGACGATGTGGGGGCTCTCGATGGATCTATGATCTCACAGATTGATGAAGCTAGCCAGATCATGCCCTCAAGCCAACTGCAGCCTGAGGCGCTACCGCAGGAATCTGACGAGAGGCCACCAAAACTTAGAGTGCTAGAAAGAAACGAGTGTAATGTATTTGTAAATTAGTGGACCTTATTTCTATGACAATGTATATTCACTAGTATATGGAATGAAAACATTCTTATGTCCTAAGTATCTCTTCTTTGGATCAATGGATATGTGTTATGTTTTATGTATGTGTTTATGTTATGTTTTAAGCTGAAACAAAACATCCACAATCAAATTTTTTGTATGTGCTATTTAGACAAGTCTCCACCACAATAGGTGGGGACTTGTCTGTTCTGGAAGCAGTCACGGCTTCCTTAGTGGAAGCCGTGACTTCAAGTGACGGCTTCCTTGTATGGAAGCCGTGACTTGAGGTCACGACTTCCTTGGGGTACTTAACAAAATATATGTTTGTCTGGGGGTCCTGTGGAATAAGATTCTACAAGTACCCCTCAGGCGAATTTACTTCTAATTGTATACTTAAGACTTACGACACCCTTTGGAAGATTATAAAAATATTTATAAAATATTATTTTCTAAATTGAGTTTCTTTATCAGTTCTGAAAATATAAACACATAGCAAGCTTCTGGTATGAACTGCAATTTTCTTGTTAAATTTCATTACTTGAAGAAAAAAACATATTTTGGAAAACTTAAAGGAATATTTATATAATAAGTCCATGTGGGCTCTTTCGTTACCGTTATAATTGCATTGCCGACACAATATGGATTGTTGATATAATTGAATGATGTATAATATTATTTGAGATGTTGATTGATGTGAATAATGCAAGAATATTGAATGCCATGACATGATATTTTGGAGCAAATGGCATATATTGTAACGTATAAGGAACTCATGGATCTTGGATAAAATACATGATTGCTCTAAGAGATACTTTCTCTGAGAGGTTGTAAATCAACCGTATAGTTTTTATCGAACATTCGAGTGAAGAAGGATGAAGCGATATACTTTCTTTAGATAAATGGAATCTATTTTGTAATGGGGTGGGGAAATCAATGAAGATGTTACATCTAAACTAAATACATAGTGTCTAAAGTGGAGATGGGCTTCTATTGTTCTATGTGATAAGATAATTTATTTGAAAATCAAAGGGAAATATTAAAAAGTAGTAGACCAGCTATGTTCTATAGATCTAAATGTTGGCTTGTGAACTATAGACATGTCCGAGGAATGATAGTAGCAGAAATGAAAATACTATGGTTGATGCGTGGTCATACACAAAAAGATCGAATTCAAAATAATTCAATCAACAGGAAAGTTGGTGTAGCTTCGCTACAAAATAAGATGGAAGAAAACTGTTTAAGATGGTTTGACCATTTGCAAAGGAGGTCGGCTAATGCATCAGTTAGAAGATGCGAGATTTGGGATCTTGAGTCAGCTAAGAAAGGACGAGGAATGCTCGAGAAATGTCGAAATGATATTATCCAAAGAGATCTGAGCCTGATAATGACCCATGATAGATCTGAATGGAGGCAAAGAATATGTGTAGCATACCCTACTTAATGTGGGCAAAGTCTTGTTGTTGGTGATGTATTCAAAGGAAGAAGGATAATGCGTAATGTCGAGCTTGAAACTACGATATGCTCTAAACCGAAGGGTCCTTATCATTAGTTATTATGTATTTGCAGAGGAGTGCATGATAGTATACTATTTGGTTCGTTTAGTTAGCAACCTGATCACTACTCAGTTTCATAGTTATATGCTTATCCAAAGATGCTTATACTTTAACTTTTACTTGTGATGACATATAGAACTTAATTGCTAAGTGTTTAGATATGAATTCGATTCATGCTTTACTTTCTTTCCACTTGTTACTTGATCGTATGCTTGTACATGAGTAACGGAGTAGGATTGCATGCAAAGGAATGATACATGAATTGGCTAATAGGAATTGTACATGAGTAATGCTAACCATTTTAGTTTGATTAGTTATTGATGTAAAAGACATGCTTAGTAGTTAAGTGAGATTGTATAACTTCTTGCCTTCGAAGATCAAGGAACTTAAGCTCAATATTCATGATATGAGCTTGATCGTAAATCTCTTGAACTTTGTTGGTTGATAACTGCATCTCTTTATATTTGAGTCGATCTATTGCTGATTGATTAGGGATGTCTGAGGCCATTCGACCTTCCTATCCTATCTGGCTTCCCCTCCGACGACGAAGCCCCAAGGGCAAGCCGGTCGCAGCCTCCATTTCCGCTTTCTATGCCAGCCCTCTGAGACATTATACACAATCAGGCCCTCACTTTGAAGCCTGACCGATGTGTCATATCTTTCCTCTCATCCTGCGGCTGAGAATGTCTGATCTTGCTTCGTCAACTAGGCTTGCTCGCTCCATGCAAGATAGTTGAGTTCTGCCCAATCCCTTAACTTGAGCTTCCCGGAAGGTAGACGAATTGCTTCGAACTCCAGCACCCTCTGGAAGCACATCGACTACTACAAGAACTCTGGATTTATATCTTAGTTTGAATAATATTATGTGTTGTCTTATCAAAATCAAAGAACTTATATATCACTCGCTGGTTTGCTAGGTTCTTCACGAATGACAACAATCCTCACATCGATTATCTTATTCCGAACTGCCGACCTCGATCTCAGGCGCCTAGCCTAATCCTAATCAAGAGTACGACATAGGTTCCGAAATCGATGCTAGCCCACATAATTACCTCGCAACATGCAGTTGTCGCTACCGGAGATCCCGCTAACTCTTTGCATGTGACATGTCTCATCAATGCAGTCATTTCACAAGGACTTACTTGGGGATTCATGGGAGACATAAACTACCATCAAGGTGACAAGTTATTCTCCTTCGCGTAAGTATACATTTCTTGTAATGATATGCGAACACTAAAGGCATGTGTTTGGCGATCATATAGTTGATACAAATGAATACGTTCATTTCCACGTTACTATAGAAGGTTAGGTATCGTTATAGTTTTTTTCTTGAATTCGCATTTGTGCTAGTGTTGGACGAATACAAATCTTGGTTAAGTTAGAGCTCACAAACACGAGGAGAAGGGAACGAGGGAGGTTAGGTATGAAGGATAGGATGAAAAACATGTTGTAGTTATTCGAAATTAGTTTTTCCAATATTTTTACTCGAAGAAATAAAAGCAACAATATTAAGGATGAAAAGTGGTAGAAGGGTGAAGCATGCAAATATCAGAAAATGGGGGTATACATGACATAGTGAAAGAATTACGTGACATAAATGTAAATAGACCTTTCATAGAATGAAGACTCCAAATGACTGTGCTTATGTATAGAGAAGGTCGATGTGAAGGACAAAATTAAATACCAATAATTAGTATAAAAAAAGGAGACTTCTTTTATACCATTTACATGTGAGGCAGAGAAATCATATAGAAAACGTGCAAAGCAAAGGGCAACGAAAGGAAAAAAGAAAAAACTAACTCTGTCTAATAAATTCCAAGGAAGAAATTTAATAAAGAAAATGTGGTGAACATGTTTAGAACGGAGGAAGAGAACTCTGACCTTTCTTTGGAAATCCAAATATATGTACGAACACGAAAGGTCTAAAGAATGGAGCCAATATAGATGGAATCAAGGTGTCAAATAATTGACGCACCATGATCTCATTCTATTGTCCTTGTTTTTTTCATGGAAAAAATGGTTTGAAGCAGTCATGTTGGCTGCCTCTGCTCTATTTTTTCACATTTTTTTATTTTTTATAAAATAAAATCATATATATTCATCTATATATCCCTCCAATATATCATTCAAATTTCTGTCTAAACATTACTGTTGTAATCGACATGTTCTAGATGGAGAACATAGGAGTATCTATTTCTAACGAAATTCGAATGACATATAGTAAGGATATATACATGAATATAAACAGCTTTAGGTTTACCTAAAAAGAGTTTCCACTAGATTTTTTTTACACTTGTACGATACCCTTCCAAAATTTTCCAATAACATATATGCCACTAACTTTTTGCAACTTACCCTCATATTTTTTACAAATCCACGGTGATGCCCTTTCATTATCACACGTGTGCCATTGTATTGCACTAAAGGAAGGGTAATATTGTAATTTTTGCAAGAATTAGGGACTCAAGTGTTATAGCAAAAAAGTTGGGGGCATAAGTATTGTTGGAAAAACTCAGAAGAGCACAAGTATAAAATCCCTTTGTAATATCCTTTTGTTTCATACTACCTGTCTGTTTTTTCTTTTAAAAAAACAAACAACCAGGAGGAAATGAGGAAAAATGACATGAAGATATTAGAACATCAATCTGGAAGAAGTGATGGGTGAGGGAGTTTTTTTTGGTCTTGGTACTTGTGTTTCCAAAGCTTATGGATATTCATATTACAAATCTTACTAGAACTGCTGGCTTTTTATCAGAAGCCCCGATGTGCTTTAAGAACTTGAGACGCAGATAATCAATTTCAGACCTTGAGACGAAGATAATCACTTGCATAGCTAAATGGGATTTGTATTATGGATAACTGTTCGATTTAATTAATGAGCTGTAAGAACATCCAAAGGAGCTTAAGCTGACAATTGTATCAAACAATCAATCTCCATCACCTTAATCAAAAAATGTTTGATACAACAAATTGAACATAGAAACAGCATGGTTAGGAAAGGAACAGACATCGATCACAAATCGGTTAGATGGCAAACCTTCTAGACAGGATCCTGGCATGGAGAAGGTTCGGACGGATGCCCGTCTTGTGAAGTCGTCACTTATCAACCTCAACCCCCGTTGTTAATGGTCGGAATCACTGCTTCCATCCGACAAGGTCGAAAAAGCTCTATCTCAGGCAACAAAATATGCAGTCATTCCATTCTGGACATGGAAAAAGCATATGTACAGGAGTGTGGATTATGGAGGTCAGTCAGGAGACTGGACATCGCCGGTGTAAAACCTCCAGGTGCCGTCGAGCTGCCTCTTCAGGAGGTAAGTGACTTTGTATGTGCTGAATTTTCACAAACAAGATACAGATTCAGATATAAAGGGGACTTTGAAGTTAAACAAAGGTCCTTCCTTTTTAACCGTCCAAAGAATTACCTGAAAATGGATTATTTCGACTTAGATTTTACCTGTAATAGTTTGGATTTTTGGAATCCGATACGTTCACGAGCTCTGCAGCTTCCTCGACAACAGCCTCAATTTCGGCCATCTCTTTGCCAACCCCATCTAGAATTATTTCAGCTCGCGCGATGGAAACATTCAGCAAAACAAATCTCCAAAAGCATGACTGTGATCTCGCACTGTCTGCTAAGTCTTGCCACTGCACGTTGTAGAATATAAGTCGAATAATAAGAAACACAATTGATCTGTTTGAAGATAGATAAAGCAGAATGCAAAATTACAAGGTAAGGGGCATGGTTAAATGACCTGAGACAGCATAGGGTTGTCGAGGACCTCGTATAGGGTCATGGCCTTGTGTTTGGGCCCCAATGCCTCCGCCTTCACAGCTTGCCATTGCTTAACAAGTTCTTCAGCATCTTCAAGAGACATCAGTCTCTTGTGGACTAAAGAAACAGAACCGTGTAAATTGGCATAATCTTTAGACGATATGTCGACTTTCTTCCGCAAGATTACAACCATCTGCCTGATCCTGTCCAAAATATTCCGCTTATCAATGAAGGCAGGGCCACCACTATTATGATCTGAGGAAACTGCTGCCCATCCAAGAGCACTATTCTTCACCTTTGGATGACTATACTCCAATTTATGCAGTGTCCTGATTTGCAAGTATTGCAGGCATAGCAGCTTAGCTGCCGCCAATGCAAAACATCCTCCAAGTAAAACACAGACAACCTTGCCTACCCAATCTCTAGAAAACCACTTTTCCCAAGAGTTCCTCTGATGCGTTCCAAGCTCTCTCTTCAGTTGGAAAGATGGTGCATCAGCATTGCCACTGACATTATTGATCGTTGACTGGCTCTGCAAGTTCAAGGGAGCCAGTTGCTTTACAGTCTCACCAATATGACGATTCAAACCATCCTCAAATGACCTACGATCCAATCCAGCATTAAACGTTGAAGGCCTCGAGACAAATCTAGAATTTTTCTTTATATTCGCTTTGATATGGTTGCCACCATCACCAAATTTTCTTCTTCCTCCAAGAAAGCTGACCTGCATTGACAACATTTAGAGCACGCAACAAAATTTCGAGTTACCAAGATCTTTCTACCCGGGAAAGTTAAGGTACTGACCAATGATGGAGAGCCACCTCGGGTATCTGGGAACACATCAAGCACGACATCCTTCAGGAACATTTCCTGGTCAATTTCAGCATACCGTCTGGCATAAGACAATTTCAACCTCATGGCAAGTTAACTTCAATTCCAAATGATGGGAATTAAGCAAGCAGCAATGAGAGTGCATTCTATTTCTCAAAGAAATGCAGCCATCAGTTTCTAATGTGGTTTTTGCGAAAGCACATACTTACTGGTCAATGCAGGCATGAGAACTGTCTCATGATAGGTAACAGTTGATTTTTATGCACCTTTATCCATAGAAGTAACGGCGTTCCCATAAACAGCATCGCATACTACTTGGTATTAACATTTGTAAATGTGTCAACATGCATTAAATGCTTCTTTTACATGTAAATATTTAGCTTCCTTTTCAACACAAGTTTACATGGGCAACCTTCTAGTAGAACTCACCATTGACCGGTCGACACTTAAAGTGCTCTCTTTACTCGACATTGGCAATCCACTACTTGCAGGATTTGAGCTTCTATAACTGTCCGACTGATAAAGCTTCTCCAGTTTGATTTTTTCAGCACTCTGGAAGTATTATAGTTAGTTACCTGATAAGATATCCAAAGCAAGAACACTCCGGAAAATACTGTAGTTAGCTCTCTGATAAGAAATCCAAAGAAAGAAAAGGCAATAATCCACCTGTCCTAGCAGCAATAAACAAAGTCCATCCTCAAACGTCAGATCCGCACCCTCAGACGCTGCCAAGCATTCGCAAATTGCCTTTGCTTTAGTTATCTAGAAAACGAGCAAAAAGATCAAACCGGTATAGCTTAAATAATCCCCAACCAACAAAACCAAAGGCATACCAAATCTGTTTGTCTTCTTGAAAATCCAAGAGCAATATGAGCAATCATAGCCAAATAGAAACAGTCATAGTCAATCACAGCCCTTTGGTTCTGATATTCAAGGGATTTCTTATTCTTGCGAACAGCAACTAGGTTGTCCCAGGAAAGCAGATCAACAATTTCAGCAGCTGCTAACTTACTCAATGCCTGTCTCAAAAAACAAGGCCAATCTTGAACCCTGCATGAAGGCTCCACTTCAAGACCTTGTCTTATCATTTCCCTCAGGGCCGAAATAGCCCCAGTCCTCCTTTCATCATTTTCAGGTGTAGATGGCAAGCTTAAGATTTCCAGTGTACAGGCAGGTGCAAGCTCCTCCATAGACTCCTCAATCTAATATAAAGCCAAAGTTAACCGAATTCATAAAATCTAAGCACTGAATAAAAAATATAGAATAATACTTGCCTGTGACAACAAGGGCAATTTCTCTAAAGAGGCTTTACTCCTAAGTAGATACTGTGCACGTGCAAGAGCTTCGAACCCTTGAGAAACTTTTCTTTTTTCAAAAGCAGCCTTAGCAAACAATAACTTCCAAAAAAGCAATAGTCTCTATGAATAAACAAGTCCTGAAATGTAGTCAGGTATTTGTTTAATATATGGTATCCTCTCTTACCTCTGCTAAAGCCATAGAAAGAAGCAAGTCATGAGTATATGGCTTAGCATCCGGATGCTGCAGAGCTGCCTGCCCAATCTCCAAAACTAATTTAACCTCTCCGACCTTCAAGAATTTATCATGCAAGTCACAATTAGCCAACTGAATAGCAAGATCCATTGAAGATATAAAGCTAGATTACTTCGTTGAAACAGCACTTCTGGGATATCCCAACAGTTCGAAACTGTGTATCTTTTAGGATTGACTAACAGAGGATGAGTAAGCATGATGTGTGTACAATGCATGTATATGTGTGCATTTATACAAGTGTATATGTTAATATCAGTATACATGTATATGCAAATGTGTGTGTCATCACCTTGCCTTTCTTAGAATATCACCCAAGTGAACATCTATCTCAAACTTTTTGGGCCCTTGACTCTAAATATACTGTTTTTGTCAATTTCGACACTAAATATACTCGATTTATAATTTTACATGATGTCATATCTAATTTTTTAACCAACATAATTATATATGTTTTTGATAACCTATTTAAAAGGTGAACACATAAAGATAATCCATGTAAGAAAATATCTTTTTTCGTAATTAAACAAGTGTCTGTTGATCCTTAGTTCAGTTAGACTGATACAGGCAAAATTTGAAAATTGGTCAGTTAGTCAAGTTGGACTTGGTTAGAATTTTATTCTATTTTATAGTCACATTCTCTCTATATAGAGGATTATGGGCTGAATTCGAGTAATACAAAATTTTGAGTTCTCCCTGCCATCTCTCCCCATGCATCTGTGCTTCACAAAAACTGTGTGCTACAAGTGGGTCCCCTTCATTCCTATCATCCTTTTATCTGCCTCTCATGCATTTTGGATCTTCATCAATTAGGCTTAAAGGCTTAAAAATATGCATCTTTTTGGATTCCGGTTCTCATCTCCTCAAGCCTTTTGGACGCTTGACTCTAAAAATGCACTTTTTGTCAATTTTGACACTGTATCCTCGACTTACAATTTTAGATGATGGCATATCTAACTTTTTAACTAATGTAATATTATCTAAGCTATCGATAACCTATAAAAAAAGGCAAACACGTAAAGATAATCCGTGTAAGAAAATATCTTTTCGTAATTAAACAAGCATTTGCTGATCCTTAGTTCAATTAGACCGATGCAGGCAAATTTTGAAAATTGGTCAAACTAGGAGGTTTTCATCCAATTTGAGTCCGCCAGATTTTTTTAAATAATTTGGTATCATTTGACATCTCTGAAAATAGTATGGATGGCATAGTTTTTTAATATAAGAGTCTTTATAGGAGTCAGGTTGGACTTGGTTAAAATTTATTTATTTTATTTGTGTAACCACTTAAATGATCTGGTGGTGGTAGTGCAGTGTCCCTACCATCCAAAAGACCAGGGTTCAGTTCTCCCATTGTAGGGATTGCGTTAGGAATTCGACAACCAACGTAAAAAATAGTCGAATCTTTCAACATGAATTTGAGCAAGAATTCATGTAGCCGACCCTTCTTATAGTGGGTGAAGGCTTCACCATTTTTTTGAAGGCCAAGAAAGGAGAAAACACGCTTAGGTGTCCGCCCCAATATATTAAATAATTAAAAAGAAGCAACATTTTGACTTATCCCTGCCATCTCTCCCCTTTTCTCTACCTCTCCTTGATTCTCAACAAAACCTCCGTGCTACAAGTAGGTTCCCCATCATTCCTCTAATCCTCTTATCTGCCTCCGTTTCTGATCTGCATTAATTAAGCTTAGAGACTTAAAATATGCATCTTTTTGGATTTCATTTCTCATTTACTACATGCATGCATGTTCTCTTTAGTTGTGTGATCCCTAAAACAAGGTTTGAAGCAACAATTCTGGTGTGATTTTAACAAAGGAGGAAATAGGCACACTGAAGGCACGTCGAGGAAATTCCTGAGCCAAAAAGGTTCAAAATGCAGGAAATTGTGAATTAAATGTTTTTAACTTGCTAAATGTAGTTATGACATAATTATAAAATATTAACATGACATTAACTTAGGATTTTATCACTTGTGCCCTTCTTAACTTCTGCAATATTAGTTATTCACATGACTGCCTTCTTGTGTTGTTATCACATGTGCCCTTCCGTTTGTGTGGTTAACAGGGGCATATCTGTCCAAATCCACCCCGACCTCCTACTATGTCGCCCAGCCCCACTGCCCCCGACCTCCTCTTCCACCTCTCGACAAGGTGTGATCCAATGTCAAATCTCGTTAAGAGGGCATAACTGTCCAAATCTAGCCCGACCTCCTCCTCCCCAGCCCTCCACCTCGACCTCCTCCTCTACCGCCCAACCCCACAGCTCCCGACCTCCTCTTCCATCGCTCGACCAGGTGTGATCCGAGGTCGAATCCCGACCTTGCTGCAATGACTCAACGACCCACTGCTTAGCTTCTCTGGCCATCCACTCCTCACCTAAACCCTCTGCTTAGCGTCTCCGGCCATCCACTCCCCCACCTGGATCGAAGCGAAAATCATCAGATCCCCAAACTCCGACAAACCACCCCATTTCCCAAGTAAAATCCCTTCCAACCTTTCTTCTTATCAGTTGCTTCTTGTCTTCTTCTTCCTTAGCTCCGCTACAATACCTTTGTTCCCCTTTCTTCTTCCTTGATTCGATTTCCAAATCCATTCCCCATCGAATAAAACCACCTTCTCTATTTCTTCCCTCTCTACCCTACACGTCCTTCCATCTTTTTACCATCCTACTAGAGCTTAGCTCCTAACGGAGCACCCGATCATTCTTCCCTGCTTAACCCATGGATCGAGCCACACCATTTGCAAATCTTGTCGAGCAATGATGAACCCGCATTTTCGCCTCTTTAATAGTCGTATTTTGTCATAGCACATGAGGTGAAAATGGATCCATGCAGATACCACAACTGCTTAAATATTGTGGAAATTTTAATTCATAGTAAGTGTACCAAGGTCGAACACAGGGACGCGAGCTATTAATCTTGATTAATCAGATAATAGCATTTTACTTGAGTGATTAATTCATCTATCTAGGACAGCAGAAAAACAATGCACGATATAATGCGACGCAAAACAAGATGCAATGTTTAATGAATGAATGACATGCATTTTTATTTGAATTTTATGCAAGTTAAACATAGAGATAACATGCAACAGAATGCCATAGAATGCACACATATATATAAGAACAAATATGCCCTTAAAATTAATCAAATGATGGAGCACTAAGGTTAGATCAATTTCATACTTATTTGATGAATCAATGATAATCAGCGACACTAAAAATCATTGAGAAAATGACACTATATATCTTAAATTTATCATGCCGTTTTATATGTCAAAATAGGAAATAAATAATGCCATTAGATAGATAATTAGATAAGCAACAAAATGAAATCAAAATCAACCAAATCGAAGTTCAGATACTCAAGATATAAACAAAAGAGTTTAGGGGCATAAATGCAAGAAAAACATGAGAAATAAATGCAAAAATATATCAAAAAGGGTCTTGGGAATGGCATAATTGCAATTTTTAATAATCGCTAGGTCCTTCCTGTAATTTTCACACGTGTGCGAGGGCATTTTTGCAATTTCTAGAAGTCGATCGGGCCCCTGCACAATTTCACCAGGCACGTGGAGCACGCGACCCAAGACCTGGATGCAAATTGGAGAAGTTGATGTGCACAAAGTTTTAAAAAACGTGAGGCGTATCGAGGCGTTTTCCCAGTATTGCCTCGAGGCGTAAGCCTCGAGGCGTATTGAGGCGTAAGCCTCACTCGTGGAAGAAATTTTTTCATAAAACATCATAATTAACCATAATTACAATTTCCAAGTTCTAGAAATTTAATAGTTATGAGTAAATACATAACTCCATGATATTTCAAGGCTAACATCATGGTTTAAACATCGAAGTTATTATATAACACTCTTTTTTGGACTCTAAATCAGTAAGGAGTCAAGTAAATATGAATATGCAAGCACAATAATAGCTAACTCTCTGCAAAATTTAAAGTCTTGAATAAAATTTACTAGAGGGGCTAGATGTAACACAAGATGCATACTAAGAGTAGAGGCATTAGATTTAATATCTCAAGATCCAAATTTTTGTTCATGTTGATATATAAAGAACATGCATAACAAAGTAAAAATAAGCTCAATACTTTAATAAACTGAAAAAATGCATTTTACTGAATTGTGAGCTTATGGACTTGAACATACTTGTCTATGAAAGATGAAAAACCCACAATCAAAAAGAAAATAAAAAAATATTGCAGAAAAAATTCAAAAAATCAGCACACAAATGAGGCTACGCCTCGAGGCTTAAGCCTCACTGAGGCTGCATGAGGCTATAGCCTCGATGCGTTTTTCCTAGAAAAACGCCTCGAGGCGTACGCCTCAGCGCCTCGAGGCGCGTTTTTAAAAACAATGGATGTGCATAGCTGTAATTTTTCCAAGCCGACACATGCATTGCACGCGGATGTAGGCTCGAGTGGAGGCTTGACCGCTGTAGGTGGCTTAGGCCATATGGTGGCTTGAGGCAACTTCAGGAAAGGTTCGATACCACCGAGCCTCTATGTTTTGGGGAGAGGTACGTGGCGCTTCAAGCACCGTTAGATAGGCGCTGAGAAGGCACCATCCTATGGTGCATGTACATCATCGGTGATCCTCCTCCATCGTGCGTTGGCGACGAAAATGGAGCTCCGACGAGATGCCTGGAGCTCCACCTTACTCCTATGTCGCTCTTGACGCTCCAGGAAGCTTCCTGGAAGTTTGACGATGAAGCTCGGGGTAGGAGAAGACAGAACTTCGACCAAAGTTCGATCATTGATGATGTGAACCTGCAGAAGGGGTTAGCGTGGATAACCGAGGCATGTGTGAAGTGGATGGAGGGCTGGTGTGCGAAGAAGGTGGAGCCCTCAGTGGGCTCTTCTCCGACCATGGTCGGACAAGAAGGCGTGGGGTGGGTAAAGGTCCTGACAGAGGGGAGAGGTACTCGAAGTCATCAGCGTGGGTCGCTGACCTACGCCGCAACTCTAAGTGCTCTAGGTGAATGTGAAGGGGGTTGTGCATCGTTGGAAAAATCAGAGAATACCTAACAAAAACAAAGAAGGGCTTATCTGGAAGATTGAAGATCGGAGTTGGACGGAGGTGGTTGGCTTGGGCTAAGCGCCTAATGGCACTTCGATCTTCGCTGAACTCCCCAGCCATGGGAAGCAACTCAGGCATCCGTAAAGGCGGCCATAGCATGGCCCTTCAGTCACGGGTCATCAATGGGAGCTCCGTCCATCCTCGACCTTCAATTCCACCTCCCCCTGTCATGGTAATGGGAAGAAAGCTAGTGCAGAGCCCCTCGTAAAGGTGGGCGAGGTTTGACGGAGTTGGAGGTGGAGTATTTAAAGGTGGTGATGGATGGTTTCAGAAGAGGTGGAGGTGGTGCTTGTAACGGTCGTCGGCTGCCCTAGAGGATATGTCGTGAGGAGTTAAGGGCATGGCGAGAGTGGGGGTGATTAGGGCTTCGTCTGGATGTAGTTAGCGAGGGGGGAGGTTACGTGGGGTGAGAACTAAAAATGGAAGGAGGACGAGGAGTGGTGAAGGGCAACATGGGAGAGGAGACGGTTACGAAGGTGGAAGACGGGTCGACAGCCGTTGGATCTCGCGATCCAACGGTCAAGGGCTCGGTGCTAATCAGTGCTCCTGATGCGATCCATCAGGAGCGGGTGGATGGTGGAGAGGCGAAGCGGGTGGCGAAATGTGAAGTGGGTCACGTCGACGGCACCAGGGGTGCCACGTGACTCAATGAAAAATTAAGAAAAAGAGAAAAAAAGAAAATAGAAATAAAATAACTAGAGATTGAATTAGAAAAAGTGTAAAACATGAAAGTTGTAGATCTTAATGAGACCTACAATTTCATGTTGAACTAATAGCCAAATAAATCATATGTACAAAGTACAAATTTTGGAAGTATTTTTAATGATTAAAAACGCTTGATTTTAGTTCTTTTGTTATTTTTTATATTTTTAATTAATGTCAAAACAAATATATATAATAATTATCTATTTTTTTTGAATTATGAAATAAGAAAGAATAAAAGAAAATAAAGAAAATAAAAAGATGTTAAATATATATAATAATTAAGGTTAGTCATGAGTAAAGGATAGATTTTTAATATTATTGAATTAATGCTAGATATTATTGAATTATTTAAGCTATGAGAGTAATACTTAATAAATGTGATGATCATTCAAAGATTCATCAAGCATGCATTGCATCAACTTGGACCCTTCCATCGTATCGATCTCAGCCTTAACAAGCAGTGAATTAGCGATCAACCGATCACCTTCGCAATTGTTGTTCGTCGGAGCTTGGGCTCCCTCTTTTAACTATTTGCAACACTTCGTCATCGATAGCCCAAGCCGCGCAACAACAACTCACACCATACATACGCATTCCACCACCTCATCTCCAACAAGATCAACATGGAGGAGGTAGAGCAGCGAAGGAGGGAGGCGAGGGATGTTGGGGCGGAGGAGGTAGGGGTGGAGGAGGTTGGGGCAGAGGTGGGGGCAACCAAGGAGGGGTTGTAGGGCTTAGGAAGAAAAAGGAGATGGCCGAAAGAGGCGAGAGGAGTTAGGGGAGGAGGAAGTGGGAGCGAAGGAGGGGGCTGGAGGCGGATGGGGGTGGTGGAGGAGATTGGTGTTCCTTGTGCCAATCTACCCTAACTATTCAATCTAATGACCCTTGTGTCTCAAAATTTAACGTCTGTTTAGGATGTGGATAGACGACAACTAACTTGAGGGGCTCAAGTGATAAAATTGCAAGAAGTCAAGGGTACGAGCGATATTCCAAAAGAGAGGGGCACGATTGATTTTGCAGAAGTTAAGGGCATAAATGATAAAATTCCTATTAGCTACCATTTTACTATAGTACATGATACAACAACAACAAAGCTGTTTCCCACATTGTTGTAGTATACCATAAAGAGAAATATTACTTCGATTTTTATAATGCAACTTTCACATCAGAAATCTGAACACACCAACAATTCAATTGCCAGCACTAGTGACAAGTTATAATATGATGCAAATGGGAATTTTTAACAGAAATAATTTTGGCGGTGGAATAATATTTGATAGAAGAAAACAAAAAGTGAGAGTAGAGAAAGCTCGCAGGATGTGAGGGATTTGGGGAAGAAGAAGCGTGGAGATCGCGTTGAGGAAGAAGGGAGAGGAGAGAAGAAGCGTGGAGATCGCGTTGAGGAAGAAGGGAGAGGAGAGATAAATGAGATATATCTCAATTTTGATTGACTCATAATTACCTTCAACAAATGACTACCACGTACCATCTCCTTTTATATAAGAGGGGTGGGACTACATAAATAGAAAGAGAAATTAAATCAAAATAAAATAAAATCCTAATTGGACTCTAAATATCTCTAATCGACTAACTTCTTAATATAGCGTACTAACTAATTGATTAGATATCACATGCAATCTCTTTAATTAAAATAAAATTGCAATGGACTCAATAAAAATTATTCGACCGTAATTTAATTAAACTTAACTAACAGAGGAAAAATAAAACTCTATTTATTTGTTTCACGACGCATCATAATACAACTTAGAAAAACAAATCTTTCGAACTACAAGACTATATGCCATTGATTATATAACACCTTATTACCATTTGGATTAGTGAATAATGAGTGCGAGGGTGAGAGAGGGGAGTTGGAAGTGGTGTGTATGTGTGTGTGAGGGGAGTGGTTGGGGATGACAGGTTTCCACTATTGGGGAAGAGGGTATTATGCAGGGACTAGTAGAGCCTGATATTTTGCTAAGGGAGGGGTTGGCTATCAAGGAGCTTCTTGTTCGACACAGACTACTACAACTTTGGTTGCGCAACGGCATCACAGAGAACACGTTATGATGGTATGGTGGTAGAGCAGTGTGCCTATCGGTCGAAGAACCAATGTTCAAATCCCCTCCCCTATATTTATCTACTAAAAAAACGCACCTCAGGCTTCGCATGATGTTGGATGGAAGTGATGATCAGGAGGCTTGTTGAAGCTTATCGTGCATGGTCAGAAAGGCGAAACAGGTACCTCAATTGTTGCCGAACATTCGAGTGGGGGATGAAAATGTTCTTCAAAGTCTCGGGTAGGGCTGCTAATCGAACCGAATTGTAACGAACAGACCTATGTTCGAGTTCGAGTTCATTTTGAAAACGAACGTTCGAGTTCGGTTCGATAATAGTTCGTTAACAATTTAACTGAACTAAAAGTTATTTATACGAACAAGTTCGAATCTAGAGTTCGATAACAATGTTCGATAAGCAATAAAAATAAGAAATTATTCAAATTAAAGTGGTACAAAGCCTAATAAATACCACAATTTCTTTAACCTCAAAATTTACCAAGTGTATAAATACTAAGTTACACATACAAATACACACACATATACATATATCGAACTCAAATTTTTATCGAACGAACATATGTTATGTTCATGTTCGGTTCGTTAAGCTGTCGAACTAAAACTTGAAGTTCATGTTCAGTTCGTTTAGTAACAAACGAACATTTTTCGAACTATTATCGAACGAACTCTAATTGAATACGAACATGTTCAGTTCGATTAGCAGCCCTAGTCTGGGGTAGGGACTTTCAATGTCCAATCGTTATTGTGATACTAATAAGGAGGTTGAAGCTCTGCAAAATGTGTGGCTCTTTGTGATACAACCACGCCCATGCTGGGGCAATGATCTGATAGCAGTGGTCGCGAGAGGATAGAACATTTCAATGCGGGAATCCGAGACTGTGGAAGTGGATCTACTAGGAGTTCAACAAGGGATGAGATGTAAAGAGGCTCTCAAAGTGATGATTGAGTTGTTCAAGGTGATAAAAGACATGTTTTTGAGGTTGTTCAATAACAATTATGATACTTGGCAGTCAAATTGAGGGTGATAGTGGACATTAGGTAGTCGATTAAAATGGAGATCTAGATTTTCGGAAGGGGATTAACTGTCGTGGAAAGGATTCATCTAGTGGTGATGTATAATGTATGTAATCGAGGTCCTGGTTGGAGGTGGTAAGGGAAGAAGTGAAGATGGGCGACGTAGATGAGCAGGAAATGGTGGCACCGCTGATGATGGATGTGGTGCGACCACAATCATCAATAGGCTTCCTAGAGGTCCTCGAGCAAAGACGGTAGTGCAAGGATTAAGTCCAACGACCTTGAATGCAAGGTTAACCAACCATATCGAAGAAATGAGAGGGTGGATGATTCATCTACAAAGTTTAGTGAAAATATAGGAGAGGTAGTTGGTGAGGGGGTCCTTTTGAGGAGTATGGTGTAGTGGAGGGATCTGTTTAAGTTTATTTTAAGAATGTTCTTTAAGGTGAATCACTCGAAAGGCATGGATGCATGATTTAATTGAGTTGATGGTTATCAGTTCCGACCAATTAACATTATCATTAGGGTGAGAAGACCCACCTCACAACTTTGATTTCAAGCGACACATAGGAAGGGATCCCTTCTTTTCCCCACAAGTGATGATTGCAAGAGTCCTTTTGGGGTACAGGGTCGGAGCAACAAAAAAGCCAATCTGAGACCATGGCAAGGTGTATGGCCTGCAGGGATAGCGCCACTCTCTAATGTGGGCACATGATTGGTTTGGGAAGGGGAGAGGGTGAGCATGATGTTGTAACATCCGAGCTAGGGAGGGAGGTTGGGGTGCAAGATCGAGCTAGGGAAGTTCTTAGACAAGCTAGGGGTGGGGATTATGAGAAAGTACCAAAGAATCATGGTTGGAGTTGAAGGTGTCGGTGGAGAGATAAGGACATAAGAAATCTTGTGAAGGTAGAAGAGGATACGTGATGTGGGTGGTGGGTAGTCGATTGTCATCAGAAATGATGTTAGGGGATGCCCTCCAATCGACAAGGATGGTGTAGGGAGGCTAGATGTGAGAGAGGATAGGGCCCATGTTTATGTTGGAGGGTGCATGTGAAGAGGCGGGACAAGCTTACCATGGTGTGCTCTTATAGGTTGGAGCGGTCAAGGATTTTCGAAGGAGGGATGGTTAGCCTAGAGTATAGGCTAAGTCCTCTACGAGCGTTACAACGACCATAGGGTAGTGGCAGTTGTTTAATGACGGTCCTAGGAAGGGATCCCTTCTTTTCCCCACAAATGATGATTACAAGAGTCCTTTTGGGGTACAGGGTCGGAGCAACAAAAAAGCCAATCTAAGACCATGACAAGGTGTATGGCTTGCAGGGATAGTACCACTCTCTAATGTGGGCACAAGATTGGTTTGGGAGGGGGAGAGGGTGAGCATGATATTGTAACATCCGAGCTAGGGAGATTGGAGTGCGAGATCGAGCTAGGGGAGTTCTTAGACAAGCTGGGGGTGGGGACTCTGAGAAAGTGTCGAAGAACCATGGTTGGAGGTGAAGGTGTCGGCAAAGAGATGAGGACGGAAGAAAGCTTGCGAAGGTGGAAGAGGATATGTGATGTGGGTGGTGGGTTAGAAATGATGTCAGGGGATGCCCTCCAATCGACAAGGATGGTATAGGGAGGCTAGATGTGAGAGAGGATAGGGCTCATGTTTACGTTGGGAGGGTGCATGTGAAGAGACGGGACAAGCTTACCATGGTGTGCTCTTACAAGTTGGAGCAGTCAAGGATTTCCAAAGGAGGGATGGTTAGCCTAGAGTATAGGCTAAGTCCTCTACGAGCGTTACAACGACCATAGGGTAGTGGCAGTTGTTTAATGATGGTCCTAGGGTGGAAGGAGGGTATCTTTGGTGTGCTCAGTTTTGACCTAGAAGAAGTAGCTTGTGGGCACGACGACGGAGCTATAGCATCCAAAATGGGGGCAAATGTGGCAGGTAGCAGGGTTCAAGTGAGGAAATGTACTATACAAAATGGGATTGGAACTCATGTAAGGTGTCGGGGCTTGTAGTTGGAGGCGAGGGTCATGAAGAGCCTGAGTGGTAGGATGTGGCAAGGGTCGACAAACAAGGAGGACAAGAGTGGAAAAGAAAGGAGGAAGGAGGTGATAGGGGTGTTGGTGGAGATATGTAGCAGGAAGCACATTTGTGAAACAAGGTGGCAGAGAAGCCATAATATGGTGGTGAGTATTTAATTGTTGTTGGAAAGGATGTAGAGGTGGGCTCTTGAAATGAGAGTGGATGGTTTTTAGGGGGAGGGAGTGGAGATGGCTCATGTTGATGTTGAGAATGTAGAGGTAAAGAGACTATCTGTTTTGTTCTTAAAGGTAAGGAGCGTCATAGTTTTCCCAAGGAGGGATGGTTTGGTTGGTGTTCATATGGAGTTGTCCACAAACATAACAACGCCCACATTTTGTGATGATTGTTTAATGTTGATCCTAGGTGGAAGGAGAATATATTTGATGCAATTGCATCTAAGAGGGGAGTTGGGTGTTGACGACATAGTTGAGGAGGCAGGTGGAAATGATAATGTTTTGGGTAATATGTACAGGTGTATGGTCTAGCTGATAGAGCAAGAAGAGTGTAGCTCTAGGAAGACTTGAGGTAGGTGCATCAATTTTGTTTTTCTCTTTGGAAGGGGATTTCAAAATGGTCCTGAATTTGGAGGTCAAACTGGTATGTGACAATAATAAGATTTGAAGATGTGCATGAAAGCAGGGAGTGGAGTAGCTTCTTTGCAGATCGTGAACATGACACAAAAGTTAGGCATGCAAGCAATGGACATTTTTAAAAAACCATGCAAGGCATGCAAATGACTGACAACTAGTGGAGAATGGGATCCAAAAAAATGATATCATGCAGGGTTTGCAGAAAATGCACCAGATGGCTGAATCCAAATCAAGGTGGAGTTAAGCTGGATGTTAAATTGGACTAGGGTATGAGTAACCCAATTTGATCAAACCATATTTGAGCCATGAATGGAACAATGATGATCATAAAGAAAATGCATTCAACAAGGATTTCGCATGGTCGAGAGCGTTGACTCTCCCACGGAAGTCGACGTAACAAGGTCTTCTTCTTTTGAATTCTTGTGAAGAATCGTGAGAGGAAATCAATTCCTCCCTCCCCGTTGATTTACTCAACCTTAATCATGTGCCAATTGTTAAATGTTGGGCAAGCATCACGAGTGCAAACATAGCTGGTTGTAATAAGTGCAAATAAAAATAACTTAGTAAAAAAGGTGAACTTTTATGTTGTTCATCATACCATTAGGTGTGCAAAGGACAGTCTAATTCGATAAATTGAATACCCCTCAACCTTATATTATTAAATACGATCAAAGATAAGATCTTTCTGTTGTTCATTCATGGTCTATAAGAAAAATCAATGCTGGACAACGCTCACACCTCTCAATGGGTAAAAATAGATAGGTTTTCCCCCACTTTACCCTTTTCACTAAAAAAAGCTGTTGTAGACATCAAAAGTTTCTTTTTCTCTTTTGTTCAATCGAATTTTTCTCTTTTGTTCAATCGAACTTTCATCGATTTATGCTGGTCTCACGATTGGTATGATATTTCAACCTGAGAAGAGAAGAAGACCTAGGACATAGACTATATATGAACTAATGGATCGTAACAAGTCTTCCCTGCTAGCAATGGCTTTCTCTTTCATTACTTAATTCTTTATGTATCCCTCTCCTTTGTTCGGTCTGACTCATCAAATCGCACCCAGTTGTCATATTTGTAACGATCATTGACAAGGTTCAAAGAAAGGGAGCAAAAAATATGCGATATAGGCATGGGCCACGCCTGATGCTCGTTTCCTCATCTTGAGCGTGACATCTTTTTTCTTTTTGCTCCGCAAGCTTCTCACTTGGGAGGATTTTTCATTCATGGACAGAATGATTCAATGCTAAACTCGGTGTTCGTGATTCCTTGCACGATTGTCGCTTCATGTGTGATTACTCCATCTTTGTATTGAAATCCGTAGATAGATCGATGCTTCCATATTGCGACACCAATTTGTCCCTTCAAAAATCATATGAACGATTGTTCGAATTGAAACGGTTATATATCCTTAATAAAACTACCATTTCATTTGCTGTAACAAAATTGCAACATGATGGTTGGTAAAATCACCTACCAATTTGTACACTCTATTCAATTGCACTTCCATCTGGAATGTGATATAACGATTTTGATCTAATTCCAACATAAAGCTCAATTAAAAGACAATTTGCCGATTTTTCCATTCATTGATATAAACCATCATATGTTTTCTTTGAATTCTTATTCTAAACCAGTTGTGCCCATAACCGCGAATTATAAGAAATAACTAGAATCACTACCAGATACAAACCTAAATTTACCTCTTGGAGAAGGCACAGAGCGCCAGGTAACCAAGCCCAAGGAATGCGAAGAGAAGATTTTGGTAGAATTTTTTCTTTGAAATTCCCAGCATACTCTGGCTCAAACAAAAGCTTGTCTCTCACATCCATCAAGACATCCTACAAATTCAGTGAGAATGTGAAGTCCACTGGTCAGGCAATAAAGGCTAGCATCCAGTCATTCAACAAGCAAAGACAAATTAGTTTTATACCTGACGGGATAAAATTACATCCATGGAGTACCCATCTTCAATCTCTGCACCTTTCAACTCCTTCACAGACTTGACTATCTCATCTTTCTCAGCCTGGTCGGTAACACCTATAATCTGTATGTCACAGAAAATATATACCTGAGAAGTTTCACAATGACAAGAAAAACAAAATATGCCTACAGAAGACCGAAAATCTGCTGCAACTGAAAAGACCAAATAACAGTCAAAACAGTATCCTGTCAACTAAGATGTGCATGTGATTCCCAATCTACAAAAGAACATAGACCAATAATCAATTAACCAAGGTTTCAGCACAAAATCCACAGGTAACAAACACATGGTTGGTCAAAACAACAGAAGTGACATAAACAGTGACATCAGAATGATAATTAAGCAAAGGTTGTGGTCACAGTCAACAAGTACATGATCTCCTATTCCAGGACAACGACCCGGAGCACCTCTGCAGTAAAATGCCACGGTGCTGCCATCATGTAACAGCGACAAAGTAAACAGTTTAATGGTCTCATAGACCCGAATCAATTCACACGATTACAGAAGATATACAGAGAATGCCTACTTCCACAAATCCGCGTCCAATTGTAAAAGAACAAACTTTAAGCAGCACGAATTACAGATCCACAAGCACCTGATAACAGCTGACGGGGATCTCCACGCCCACCCCAACCTTCCCTTCCACCACTACAGCGTCGTCCACCCGCGCCTTCCCGCACCTCACCATCCCCCGGTTCCGCTTCCCGCGCCCCTGCCTCCGGGATCTCAACCAATGGGGCACCCTCCCCGCCCGGAAGCCCAGCCATACGCCCCTTCCTTCGTCGGCGGCGCCTCTCTGGCAGCTCCGGCAGAGCAAGGGGGGCAAGCCGAGGACGAGATGGGCCAACGCCATGAAGAACGGATCGGGAGCCCTAATACAAGTCATCCCGATCCTCCATTGTTCCTGGAATGATCGATCGGCGAAGGTGAATTGGAAATTAGGGGGTTTACGAGGAGATCGCTATCAAGACTAGGGTTAGGGTTAGGAGGAATGGGGACCGGAGAGGGCGTAGATCGTCGGAGTTGGCACGTTGGCCGAGGAGCAGAAGACTGAAGACGAGGCGAAGGTGACGTGTGAGCGACAGGGGGTGGTGGAAGCGGAACGAGTGGAATGGGACCGTTAAGGGGTTTATAAAAGTATTGCTTTATTTTAATATTTTATTGATTAAAACGGTGATTTGGTAACTGGAGAGAGAACTAACAAAGAAATGATTCGGTCTCGGGATGAGCATTGGGTTGGGCCGACTCAGCCCGGCCATGCCTGAACATGAATTATTTATGGGTCTGACTTGGGCCAAAGATGTAGGCCCGTTTCATAATTGGGCCGGGCTCGGGTTTAACCCGGTTCAGCCCGTTAGGCCCGATAGCCCAACTCGCATAGAAGCCCAAAATTAGGCATGTTAGGCCCGACAGCCTGGTCCGCATAGAGCCCATATGTGTCTAGACTTTGATCTCTTACTTTGATATGTTCATCTGGATTTAATGAGGGAGTTGACGACGTTGACAGATTATTCCGCTTGAGGTACATTTTCAATCTGTTTGTTTACTAATATTTGCACATGTTTCTATAATATATCTATGAAACTCTTTCCATTAGATAGTGTAGAATCATATATATGACCAAATCCGTGCAAAACAGTAGGATAACTAAATAATAAAGACCTAAATAACTAATAGATATTTCATAATGAATATTACAATCAAAATAACCAAATGAGGGTATGCCAAGTTTATGGGCCCACCAAGTCTAGACTCGTAAGTTTTAGACCGATCCAAGCTCAATTGATTTTTGAGACATTATGGGCCGGGACGGCCCAGACCCGACCCATAATAATTGGGCTGGGCTTGGGCCTGGGCCTTCAAAAAAATTTAGTGGGCCTAGGCCCAGCCCAAAGCCCACAAACATAAATGGGCATGGGCATGGGCATGGGCCCTGCAGGGTTCGGCCCAAGCCCAGCCCATGCTCATCCCTAATTCGATCGTGAACCGGAGTGGGGAATGTTGCACCAAAACCCCTCAATATTTCTTAAACGAAGATATGAAACTTTTCTTGTAAGCACGTTGCTTTAAGATGTAGAATCTTAGATTAGCAAAATAATACTCTTTATTAAAGATAATCTCCTGGTTGTTTAGAAACGCAAACCTCTATTTCTTGTGCTACGATGACAAACTCATGTCCGTTGTGAATTTTTCCTATCACATGTATTGCAATTAGATATGACTGCAGCTGTTTATTGAATAAAGTAAACCAATCGGATACGAAATGGATAGTTATATTCATGCTTATGTATAATTTACATCTTGACCCCTCTGTAATTTCTATTTATATCCTAAACCATGTATAATGACTAAACATTATATTACATGCATCTCTTTGCATCCGTGCGTGTTAAAAGTTGACAAATATAACCATGCACGCCTATCATGTTTGTTTATTTTAAATAGGGATTTTATCACTTGTGCCCCTCCGAGATCTCGCAATATCGATTATGCCCCTATCTTTTTGATAATATCAGTTGTACCCTTCACTTCTTGCTATTTTATCACTTGTAGCCCTCGGGTTAGTGACCATCCATCCACAGTGCAAACGGACGTTAACTTTGAAGACATAAGCGGTATTAATTTTTTAAAAAAGGTTATATAGTCATTTTATACCCTCTTCCTCATCATCTTCTTCTTCCTCCTCTTCCCCCATCCTCTTCCTCCTCCTCCCTCTCTGCCCGAAACTCCTCCCCAGCCCGCACCTACTCCCAGCTCCACCCCGAGCTCCCCGCACATCCTCCCAGCACGCCGCCCCTGCCCCTCCCCCACGCCGCCCAACCCCTGCTCCCCTGGGCCGCCCCCTCCCCTCCCCTGGGCGGCGTGGTGCGGGGCTGGGCGGCACGGGGGCGGTGCGGTGTGGGGCTATAGTTACACCTGCAAATCTCTTTTCCATATATAACGCCAATTCTAGTGAGATGCTTCCACACCTAAGACTTATATTGTCTTTGTCGTTTTCTTATGGGATGTTTATCATTTCCTTCATCAAACATAGTAGGGAAATCAATAGTGTCTAAATCGACATTACTCGACAGAACTTGTTGTGAATCCGGTGATATCTATAAGAAATTAAGAATACATTCTTAGAATTCAATTTATAATACAAGAAACAGAACAAAAAAACTCAGAGTATCAATCAACTTTTGATTTATATATGCATTAATATGCGAATTCTACAGCAAGAAGATGAATGAGAACATGTTATTGTTTGTACATGTTAACTGTATTATACATAACATTACTCTGTGAACGAGTTCAGATAACTGTGTATGTTGGATTTAAAGATGTGACAGAGTTGACCCCCTCATCTTCATGCGAGCATACTTTCCAAGCCGTCTGTTTACCATTTTTTAAACCCTTGGAAAATGTATTGTTACTAATGAAATCCCTTCGGAAAGATATTGATTTTTGATAAATTCTGTACCATGTACTTCTGCAGTGTTTGTATAGCCATGTGATTGTAAAAATGATCTCACTTGGACGTAGAAAATGAGATGATGTATAATATGTAATTGTGAAGGATGATATGGCTGATTGACTTAATTTTGATAGAATGTGTGTGCTAGACCTTGCAATTCTTGTCTCTTATTATATGATTTGGATTTTGCGCTAGATTTTCCACCAAAATAATATTCTAATCTTTTCATAGGGAAGTAAAGTCCTTATCTATAAAAAGTACAAAATCAACCTTGAGGACTGGGTTGTGCTAGTGCCGCGAGACCGCATGAGGACTGGGTTGTGCCGGTGCAGATGCGTGCTGCAGGTTGCAGCAGAGAAGTGGAGGTTGTAAAGCCGTGCGCTGCGACCGTACAGAGGAGTGGATCCCAAAGCGTGAAGGAGGACACCCGAAGGGGGAAAGCTCGGTATGGGCTTGAAGACTATGAATTTGTGGGACTGCGGAGGACTGCAGAGGAGAGGAGTCAACGGGTCGTGAGATCGAAGCCCGAAGAGTGTGCAGACTACAAAAGCCGGAGGGGAGGAGACACGGCGGAAAGCTGGAGGGGAGGAGACACGACGGTAAGGTTGGCGATGCCATGCGGCATGCGCTTGTTGGAGTGGGGTCTGGTAGCGGTGGGGATGGGATCGACAATACTTAGGTTAGGTGGTTGTCATTTTAGACTTGGAATGGAAGAATCGAAGGGGCACAAAACTAGGGGTGTCTATCGAGTTCAACGAGCCGAGTTGGCCTCAACTCGGACTCGAACTCGATAAGAAACCTAAGGCTCGAACTCGGGCTCGATAAGGATCGAGCTCTGGATCACCAACTCGAAGAGTTTGAGTTGACTCACGAGCCTCTTATTGAGCCATGAGTTTCTGAGCTAGCTTACGGGCCTCAAAATGAACTGGCTCACGAGCCTCTTATCAAGTCTTGAGTTTCTGAGCTAGCTCATGGGCCTCAAAATGAGCAGGTTCATGAACCTTTTAATGAGTCATTGTTCCATTTTACACATCAAATTATGCAAATGATATTTGTAATTTTGATTTTTATACTCTTTCCTGTAGCTTTTTGGACAAGAAAATGTTAACCTCTATTTTATATCAAACTTAATGTGGAAGTTTCGGTATATATGTTTTAAATTTTTTTATTAAGAGAGAAAACGAGTTATCGAGTCTAGTTTGCGAGTTGAACAATGCCCAACTCGGACTCGATAAGCTAACGAGGCATAAAACCTAAGTCGGGCTCGTTCAGGTTTCGAGTCCGGCTCGCGCGCCCTTAACGAGCCGAGCCCGAGTTCAGCTCATCGAGCTCGAGCTTTCCTGACATACTTGTACAAAACGTAGGGGGGTGCGTGTAATGGGCCACCATTATCCACTTGTATTATTGTATAATTTCTAATTGTAAGAGGAGGCGAGTCACTGATGGAAATTGGAATGGGAAGGATCGACCATCATGGGCCATTATTCGAGCTGGGTCTCGGGACTTGTATTGAGCCATTATTCAGGCCGGGCCTCGGGCCTTGTATTGTGCCATTATTCAGGCCGAGCTTTCGGGCTCAGCGGGCTGGGCCGACTCAAGCCCGAACCCAGCCCAAAATTATTTCGAGCCTAGATATCTAGCCCATGCCCGATCCAATGCTAACTTAGGCTTGGACCGGGTCGAGCTTTTTGGATTGGGCTTCGGACTGGACCGGACCGGCCTGACTCAATGCTCATCCCTAACAAGAAGTCAAAGGCACAAATGACATTACAAAAAGATAAGGTATAAGTGATATTACAGAACTTAAGAAAGGTACCAGCGATAAAATCCCTATTTATTATAAACTCTCCTTTTTCTTCTTCTCAACTCCTCGAGAAAAACACCAGACAAAGGGGGAAGGAGAGGGAGAGGGGATGATGAAAGAGCCACAAAGAGTAGAAGTGCATAAACCCAAACATCTGCACAGCAGCAATTGCAGTGAATGATGGATGGTTATCACCACCAGCATCACGATCTTCGGCGGCGGCAGCAGCAGCAGCAAGAGCGAGGAGCTTGGAGCAGGAAGGCCTACTCCAATGGGGGCAAGTCCTTCCACCGAGAGGCCGTCGGGTTGGCATCCGCCCTTCCTCGATCTGCCGCTCTACGCCCACTTGACTACGCCGAGATCTTCGCCTCCTCCTGCTCTATCCCCGTCCTCCATCTCCCACCACCACCCGAAGACGACATTTTCTGCAGCTCCTCGCTTGATTACCTCGAGATTTTCGGGGGATTCGACTCCGACGACTTCGGTGTGTCATATGAGGAGATTCTCCTGTCCTCCGGCGACGGCATTGCTCGGTATGACCCCTCTGTTTACTTCTTCTTCTTCTACAGCAACATTTCGCTAGAACCCTAGTGAGAGAAATCCTTGCGCGGAAGTTGTCATTTTTATCGTGTGTAATGCTATAGACACCGTTCTTGCTTCCTGACAACCAACAGACAAACGAAAAAAACAGTGATTTTTTAGAATCCATATCGGATAATGACTTTAATGTACTTGAAGGGACTCGAAGGAAATACCAGGATCTGGCAAAAAATGGCTTAACAAAGATAATGATATGGAGTTCCTTAACAGCCATTTGTCATCGGATGATGATCCACGGAGTTTAAGTTCTTCACTTGGAATAAATGACCAAAGGAACAAAGGACATTTCAAGGCTGAGAAGGTGGATGGAAACGATGTTTGTGATGCCCAGCCTTTTGGGGTAGATGGTGCTTGCGCAAAATGTGAACTTCCAAGTGTGGACCCAGACGTAATTCCTACTTTTGGCATTGTCGGCAATTCTGTGCCAATGGCTTGTGATTATGTAAAGAGGCCTGATGATGAACGATGTTTTAATCATGATTCGGATTTGAAGATATCTGCTCCTGCGGAAGATGCCCTGATGAATGAGCAGTATCATTCATGCTCTTCAAGTGAGAAGTCGGCATTTGAAGACGTGGGCTCCCATCTTGATTGTTCGGACAATAGTCCGAGTTCAAATGTGGATGTTACTAGCTTGTCAGTGAACGAAGCCAATTCTCGCAAGGCTTCTTCTTATCCCATGCCCGTTAGCAGTGAAAATTACTTGAATAATGAATTGATGCCTCCTAAAAAGCACTCTACGTTAGCATCTTCGACTCCTAGAGACGTTTGCTCCAGTGAAGCGTTATTTGGGAATTCTTCTATGAACCAGTCCTCTGCAACAGTGGACAGTTTCATCAGTCAGTCTACCATTTGCAGGAGAAAGCTCGATTCTGTGGATGGAACCGTGGAAAAAAACCCTGCTTCAGCATCATTCACTGTTGAGAATGTCGACGGTAGCCAATTGAAGAATTTATCTGCTTCTGAAGATGGTCCTGCAATCAGACAGCAAAATTTGGATCCATGTAGCAATTGTACGACCACCAAGGAAGAGAGATCTAATCATCCCACATCATTTTTTAAAGTGTCTGATATTAATCTTCTTACAGAGCCGTGCCAAGTTCCACCACCTTCAAGGCCACCTCCAAAACTAGGTGGTACTCAAGGATATCCAAAAGTGATGATGGCCCCGAATAAACAAAAAATTAGAAGTGCCTCTGAAATAAAAACCTGCATTGAGCCAGCAAAGCAGGATGATCCATCTTTCTTTGATGCGGATGTGAGTGCAGGTTCAACAGTCGCCGCTTCTGTTGCTGCGATGAAAGAAGCTATTGAACTAGCGGAGCTTCAATTACGGAGTGCAAAGGGGCTGATGGATAAGACGAAAGAAAGCTTTCACAGGCGAAAGAAATCAACAGCAACTGAAGCAATGAATATGGAGACCAAGGTGGAAGAACCCACTTCAGTGGATGAAATGGTTAATGAAACAAGTATTCCAGATGGTATAGAAAAGTGTCAGAGAGAATGGAGTACCTCTGTCATTACTGATGGTCTGCAGAAGCCAAAGGTAGATGAGATAGCTACTGAGCATCTTGTCCAAGGTGACAAGCCCCACACTAGAAGCAATAGTAAAGAATCTATGCCCTTACTGCCCAAGTTATCTTTTGTTCATCAGACAAGTCTCGGGCAGTGGAAAGTGGGCGAACAGTTTTATGAATTTGTGAACGATGATATGAATTCTAGAAGGGTTCCAGAAATTCCTGATCATGAGTCCGGTGATAAGAGATCAGAGGTATCTGTAGCAGCAATTCAAGTAGAGAGCACAGATACTGCAGAGTGTAGATTAAGCGAGATGCAAAATGATTGTTCCGTAGAGGCTGGCACATGTTTTGAGTTGGACCACAATGATGACGTCGTTAAAACTAAATACAGAGAATTCTCTATTTTTCCTGAGGTGGATGGTTTAAAGGTGGAACCAAAGTGTTCTTCAGATGTCTCTCTCGATGTAAGTGATGGCATGCTTGAAAACACAGTGAATTCCTTCCAGCAAGATCTTTGTCTTGACAATGTTAATGCAGAAAGCCAGAAGTTGAGGACCAAGAATGAAGTTAATAAAACCTATCATTGCGGAGGCTTTTCTATGGGTGAACATGAAGGGAACAATGTGGATGAGTTTTTGGAGAGCTGTATATTAAAAGAGAATGATGATGCTGATTCATTTGAAAACGTTTGCATGCTTGACGAGGGGATGCTGAATTTCCAACCTGCATATAGGATTTTTGAACTTCAGGAAACTGCGAAGCAACCAGAAAGTCCTATGCAAGAAGGCCACACGACGGAAGCTAGGGATGGAACATATGATCATGAAGAGGAAGTGGAACTAACATCGGAAGAAACAGAAGCGGTTTCTGAGAAGGATGAATATCAGGTCCCAGATGACACTCAGGGGGATTTTAAGCACAAAGATGATGCAGAAGCCAGTGCAGATAATGTCATTTTTGAACCTTCCAACACGGGGATTGGAAAAACTACTGATACAGAGTTACATATTACTGCTGAATATCCTTTATCATGCTCTCTTCCTGAACAGGAAGAGCTAACAAAAGAGCCTTGTTGGCAATATTTCTGTGAGAAACTCATTGGAAAAACTGAGAGGTATCATGAAAGTAATCAAAATCAGGTTGTTACTAACCTAGATGAATTGAAATTTACACAAAGTACACAAAGTGAATTTGAAGAAAACCACGGCGATACACCAAATTACAGTTTGGAGGATAACGGGCTCAACTCTGTGCAAAATGAGTTTGCATGCAAATTGCAAAGCGATAGGTTGAGAACATCTGAAGAAGCAAACTGCAGTGAAAATGTCAATGCAACAGACGATGGAAGACCAAACATGCTAGATGAATTTTCAGATAATGGTAGTAAAATGGCAGACAAGACTGCAGCAGACCAAAGTGAGATAGATGAAGAGGAAAACATTTATGAGATCTCTGAAAGCGATCAACTAATAAAAAAAGATAATACGAGAGAGTTAGAACTCGAAAAAGAGAGGCTGAGGAAATTAGAAGAAGAACAAGAGAAGGAAAGAGAAGAGAAAAGGAGAAAGTTAGAACTTGAGAAAGAGAGGATGAGGAAATTACAAGAAGATCAAGAGAGGGAAAGAGAAAAGAATAAAAGAGAATTAGAACTTGAAAAAGAGAGGCTGAGGAAATTAGAAGAAGAGCAAGAGAGGGAAAGAGAGAGAGAGAAAGATAGGCAGGCTGTTGATGGTCCTAACCGTGGATCCCGTGAAAGAGCATTTGCAGAGGCTCAGGAAAGGGCTGAAAGAGTTGCTGTGGAGAGAGCTACTGCTGAAGCTCGTCAAAGAACTCTGGCAGAAGCACGAGAGAAAGCAGAGAAAGCCTCTAATGAAGCTTTGCTATTGGCTGAAAAGGCTTCTAGGGAGGCCAAGCTGAGGGCTGAACGTGCTGCAGTTGAGAGAGCTACTGCGGAAGCCAGAGAGCGTGCTGTGGAGAGAGCACTTGCCGAAAAAGCTGCTCAAGAAGCGAAAGAGCGTGCGGAAGGATCAGGTGCTAATTCTAGAGAATGGCAAAGGAAGGAGAATGGTGCAGATTATGCTAAAGTTGACGTTGGAACGATGAAGAACACTAGCTTCTTTGTAAGTGAATAAACAACCGTGTACCAGGAATACATGTTCGGTTTTTTTTTCCGAGTAAAATGGTCTTTGCCTCTTTGGACTTATTAGCAACTTGCTTCTTAGGATCTGAGGGATTCACGAGAGCCGCAGAGATATTCAAGTTCTTCAAATCATGGTAGTGTGCTATAGTCTCATTCTTTCTATAATTTTCTCTATGATCCACTATCTTTCATGTGGTATGATTTCATGCAATTTACCTTTTTATATTAAAGTTTCCAACTCCAATGATAAACTTGGAGGGCATGAGGGCGAATCTGCCATGAGGTGCAAGGCGAGGTTGGAGAGACATCAACGTGCAGTTGAACGTGCGGTATGTCCTGAACTAGTTCTGGATGCTTTATTTGTACTACTGTTACTTTTCTCCATAGTTTAATACTATTATCTACTTTTTTTTATCGAGTGATTTTAGGCAAAGGCTTTGGCTGAAAAGAATTTGCGTGATTCTCTTGTTCAAAGAGAACAGGCAGAGAGAAATGTAAGTTGTGTAGGACAGCTTTTCAAAAAAGTTGCCTGTAAAAAATAAGGAAGGTTATGCCATGGGCTTTATCTGATATGCGACCATGTTTGCAGAGGCTAGCAGATACTCTTGATGCTGATGTCAGGAGGTGGTCTAACGGGAAAGAAGGAAATCTGCGTGCTCTGCTAGCTACACTGCAATATGTAAGTTTGCATTACAGACTCCGTAGTGCACTATATATTAATTCTCCTTGACCAAGGAAAACAATGCACATCCATCTATCTTTATCAAAAGATTGCTAAGTTTTTGTAGGTTGCTCAACACTATGTGCTAGGCAGCACTTTCCTTTTACCCTTCTCAAAGATGGAAATATGCAAGCTAAAAAATGTTCTACCAAGGTTTTTCAAATCAGTTATTGGTCTTGCATAAAATGCATAGGTGTCTGAAGAACCTTCAATTTTTAAACTGGCCTTGTTATTTAATACATGACTTAAGGATCGTATTTTAAATTTTTAACTCTTTCATGTTAGGTCTCTGCTTTTGAGAACCATGTTAATTATATACATATTACATACCTTTTACTTTACAATTTGCGCTTCTTTACTCCCTGAGTCAATCTGCAAGGGGCAGAGGGCATGGAGACGTGAGAGAGAGGTGAGGATGGGAAAGAGGAGAGGTGTGAGGGGAGACCTGTGCTAGAGGGGATAGTTGGATGGAGGTTCGTCTATGGTGAATGGGCAGTATGAGCACCATCCTTTTTTTTTTGAAGTCAGTATGAGCACCATCCTTAATGGGATAGGTAAGGTGTTTCCTCGTGGGCGACGTCCTTGTGCAAGGTTTCGTTTTCTTGTGGAGGAGGGTTCACCGTTAGGGATGAAAACGGTCGCATACGGATACGAATATATGTATAATCATATCCTTATTCATTTTAAAATACGAATACGAATGCGGATACAGATATTGACAGATGGGAAAAATGTGTTACCATATCCTTAAAAATGAATACGAATAATATAAATCGGATACGAATAATAATAGAAATATTTAATAGATTAACTAAAATATACATGTTTAGGATGATTTGCGCATAAAGTAGATACACCAGATATAGTGACTTCATAACAATTATATTCATTGGAGTATGTAATAGAGGGTTATCACCCACTCATGTTTAGTCCCACATCTACTATTGTAGGACTATGGTCTATCTGTGGGGATATATAAGGAGCCCCACACCTAGGGATGAGCATTGGGCTGGGCTGGCCCAGCTCGGCCCAACCCGAAGCCCAGCCCAAAAAGTCCGACCCGACCATGCCCAAATGAACACTAGACCGGGCTCAAAAATGTGTTACCATATCCTTAAAAATGAATACGAATAATATAAATCGGATACGAATAATAATAAAAATATTTAATAGATTAACTAAAATATACATGTTTAGGATGATTTACGCATAAAGTAGATACACCAGATATAGTGACTTCATAACAATTATATTCATTGGAGTATGTAATAGAGGGTTATCACCCACTCATGTTTAGTCCCACATCTACTATTGTAGGACTATGGTCTATCTGTGGGGATATATAAGGAGCCCCACACCTAGGGATGAGCATTGGGCTGGGCTGGCCCAGCTCGGCCCAACCCGAAGCCCAGCCCAAAAAGCCCGACCCGACCAGGCCCAAATGAACACTAGACCGGGCTTGGGCCCAATATTTAGGCCCAATTTTTTTAGGCCGAGCTCGAGCTTGGCTCGGTCCAGCCCGACTCGACCTAAGGACCCGGCCCGAAGAGGGCCTGAAACCTTTCCCACATCCTACATCCATGAAAACTCCCACCTATTTTATGTGCTCTCTATTCTTGTAATCTGTCTTCATACAATGTTTATAAATCAAGAAAGTCAGGCGTGTTACATATGAGTTGATCATTGTATTTCAATTTAGAATTAATTATCCTTAATTAGTCTTTGGTTTATATTCTGCTGGTTATTCTTGAATTTGTTAGTATTTATTTTTTCAATCGAAACATTTTCTATTATTGAACCTTTACCCATATGGGCCTTATGCCCATTTTTAACATGTAGGGTTCGGTGCACCTATTGTATTAACTGGGTAAGTTTGTTTCAGTCTTTCAATTTTTATACATGAGAGACATTCATGGTATCTAGCATTGAGTGCATGTGTGTAAAATGAGAAATCCTCGGATTTTGTAGAGTTGAAATTTAGTTGTTTCACAAGTATTATGGCACATGTTTTAAACAATTTTGGCTTGTGTAACTTGAGTTGAGATTAACTTGAAACAAAAGACTCAAAATTAATTTTATCTAATGGGTGGAGATGGGCCGGTTCAACCCAAAGAAATTAGACTGGGCCTAGGTCGAACAAAAAGATTTTGCGAGCCTAAACCTGGCTCAAGACCCAAAATTTTCAAACAGGCTTGGGCCTGAGCCCTTCAGGGCCCGGCCCAGCACGACCTATGCTCATCCCTACCCACACTCCCTGTACTCAATGAGAAATTCAATACAGAATATTCAACCCTTTGAGACCTTCTCCCGTGGTTTCATCCCGCTCCTTAGGGAGTAGGATTCCACATAAAATCCCATATTTAATGTTTATCTTTCTTTTTTTATTGCCTTGTTTATCGATTCGTTTCCGCATTCTAGATTTCAACGTGGTATCAGAGCAAGTCGATCTCTTGGGAAATTAGATTCTATTATTTTTTTCCAAGTTCGATTTTTTATTGTTCAAGTGCTAGAGTTTGTTAAAAAATCTAGGGTTTTCTGTAACAAAACATCTAGGGCATGCTTCTCCAACAAAACCCTAAGTGTGGCCATCGTGCCCTGACAACGACACCAATCTTCAGAATCTATGCGGGACTGCGGAACCCTAATTTATCTTCAACAGTCTTGAAACTCCATATCTCTAGGCAACAATCCAGGTCAGAATCCCAATGTTCCTTATTGCTATACACGCATGAAAAGTTCCCTTAAGGATTCCACAACCAGCAATCTTCATGATGAATCACTCTAAAGATATTCGATGGCCACGTGAGAAGACAAAATGGGTTACTCGAACCCAAAAAAATGTTGCAATTCTCAAAGAAGAAGACAGAGGAAGGATTTGTGGATCTACGCCGCATCTATGCAAGATCCCTCTACGGAAAGAGTTTCCTTTATAAAATCATCGAGAGGAAAGTAATAGCGAAACAAAAAGAACATAATAGAACTGCAAGCAATGGAGAATCGGTAGATACCACGCGTCTTAGATGAATGAAGATGTGACGAATCACATGATTCACTGACGTGCTAGCCGCCCGCATCCAAGTAGGGTATTACACATATTTCTCCCTCAAAACAAGTATAAAAGCAAAATAGAAAAAAAATAATAGAACTATAAGCGATGAAGAATCGGTAGACACTATACGTCTTAGATGAGTGAAAGTGTGATGAATCACACGGTTCACTGATGTGCATAGCCGCCCGCACCTAAGTAGGGTGTTACACACAGATTTCTCCTCGAACTACAACAGAAAATGAATCGAAAAGGAAGATGAATCGAAACTAAGCTGGAAAAAGAAGATGAATCGAAAATCCTAATTCAAGTTCGAGCATACTTACCAACCAACTAGGAGAGGATTGTACCTTCTTCCTCCTCGTTCTCTCGGCAGCGCTTCGCTAGAGCCTAGTGCTCCTTCCTTGCCTCCCACTCCTCTTGATCTCTCAACCCTAGCCCCTTGGGGTGGTGGTGGTAGTGGAAATCGTAGAGAATGAATGGGTAGGGGGAGCTATTTATAGGCTTTAGAAAACCCTAACCATGATTAGTAAACCATGGTTTAGACCTTAACCGTGGTTAGCGGACCATGATTTTGACCAAATCTTATCTCGAAACTTAAGGCTTAAGTTGGAATTTTCCATAGAATTCTAGATTTACTAATTACGCTTAATTATCACTAATCATGATTAACTTTCACTAATTATGATTTAACTTTCGCAGCTCACATTTAATATTTGCTAACCATTGATTAGTGTTAACTAATGATCATTAGCGATCCTCAATTCATCAGTAATTCCTTTAATCACGTTTAATAGTCTTAATGATGGTCATTACAGGTTAATGACATCTTAGGCCTCTTCTCTTTTCTTCGAAAATCACAACAATTCAAAATAAAGTCCAATTCATACGAAACAAATTCCGTTGGTTTCCTTTTGACGAGATAGATCTTATGATATAGGATCCGAGAGAGACCAAGTTCAAGGTTTTACACTCTACCCGTCAGGAGAAACTTTCGCACTTGTCGCCGCCTGACTCCCCACTCTCCTGTTGACGCATCTGAAACTACGGTGGCCGTTTTCGCCACAAGCAAAACATCTAACCGGATCCTGACATTTCGACGCGTGATGTCCCCATCCACCGCAACGCAAGCATCGCCCATGGAATGACTCGTCCGAGCCACGACCAACAAAACGCCAAATCGGTTGCTTCACACCCCGCTCGTTAGCTGCACCCCGCCCGCCACGCCTGCTTCGTGACACCTTCATCCACCCACCTTCGCTCTCCATCTAGGCTCTTCTTTACCTCTCTATCTGTTGATCCAATTTACATTTAATTTCCAATATGAATCCAATTCACATTTATGCATTGAAATAATATATGAATCATATTCATACATATATATATTAAGGGATAAATGGGGCTACCCCCTATGGGGAGTTAATTAGCTCCCCTCGCTTCATTTTTTCTATTTTTTTATTTTTTTGAAAAATTCTTCCGTGAGTATTCATCACTATATCCCTATATTTTGTCATTTAAATTTCATGCGAAACAGAGATTCCTATGGCCTCCATCCAGACCATCATTTTTTAACGGTCACAGGATTTTTTAAATCGACCTCGTCTGGATGGATGTCGTAGGAATCTCTATTTCGCATGAAATTTGAATGACATAATATAGTGATATAATAATGAATTTACACGATTTTTATTTTCGAACAAAATAAAAAATATGTGAAAATGGGATGGGGGAGCTAAGTTAGCCCCCCTTAGGGGGCATACACATTTTACGCATATATTAGTTATTACGAATCAATATTCATATTAAATAAATATATATGATGTGGATCATATCCACAAAACCCTGAATATATACATATCCATGATGATAACAATTATTATCATATTATAGATTTCATTAAGTATGAATCCTAATCTAATTAAGACTCATGAATAGAAGTTTCAGATACCTTGAAATAATGCATGGGAGATCATACTATCCACATACAGTGACTTGAAACTTGGATATCTATCCAATTTCAGGGCTTATACCATTTTTAATGAAAATACATCATTTAGGAATGTTGAGCTCGAGCTGAAATAATTCACTATAAGTGAGCTCAACGAAACATATCACACTTTTGATGAGCTGGAGAAAGTATCAGTGAGCTGAAGTCAGTTTCCTTGATCATTTCTAATCAAAGTCTAAATATTTGGAGTTTAGAAATAAGCTCAAGGAGTGTGTTTCTTTCCATTTCCATCTCCATTTCTCTTTCCAACATTTGACATTGAGATTGGAATTATAATTAGACATTGGATGGATGGGACTTAATCTAATTAACTATCAAATCATTAAGCTAAGAATAGAACCACTAAAATCTATCCGATTTTATCATTCCCTCGGAATGAAAGTGTCATGATAGATGAACTATTAAGACTGATTTAACCCTTAATATTCCAAATACCCATACATCTTATATACTGGAAGACTTTGATATATTTGAAGTTCATACCCTAGTTTGACTGTCTTCCTTGGAACATCTCGATAGAATTCTCATTTGATACTTGGGCTACAATATTAATTATATACTATTTAAGAGCTTATATTAATATCTTGAATTCGTGTCTTATTTCATAAACAAGGCGACTGTGCATGTAATTCATAATGACCTCAAATTATATCGTGAGTGAGCTATGTCTCCCGCTTCATCAACTATAAACCTGTATGATTCCTTTGATAGATCATACCTTTCATATATCTCCATATGCACACTAACTTGTCGGTTTATGGATCTTGATTAGGTCACCATCCTATTGGTTTGTCAAATGTGTACACTTAGGCATATAAATATATATCTGTCTCCGGTCAAAGGATGTGTGCCTGATCATGACAATTACGATTCAACCATTCATATCTTAGTTTATCTCGACCTAATCAAGTCAACTCTTTGACTTGACTATTCCGACACTTTCGAATCACTATTCCTATAAGAGGACCTGCATCAAGGAGTCTGTCGGAAATTATTCTTTAGAGAAAGATTGCCATCTCTTTCTTATATTGAAGATCTTTATCGAATATCACATGTTAAGTCAATTGTGTCATCTCAAATACATGGTATTCAATATGGTCACGATACATAACCCTAGTTATACAAATGGACCTTTAAGTGTATCCACAATCATTTATTTCTGATGGACATGATAAAACAATAATTTTTTTGCATTAATGGGTCATCAATGGCTTACAAATCTAACAACGACAACATCACACGACATAGGGAGGACCTCTGAAGACACGATGATGAAGAGAAGGGAAACAAGTGGTGTTAGGGCACATGGTACGAGAACTCTGATCTAGGACTGTTGCTCTGATACCATGTGGAGAGAAAATAATGAGTTGCTTATTCATAAGGCTCTAGGGTTATCTTATATAGAAGAGAAACATGTTGGTCAAATTGCATATAGTATATAGAAAGAGTAGAGAATATATAAAGGAAATAAAAGATAACTAATATCTCAACAACTATCGTTACCTTGTGGGGATCCACGATGCAATATGCTCGGTGCTTCACCGTGGATACCTACTTGCATCCACAATAGATGCTTCCGTAGGAGCTATAACAATGCTCCATGTGCCACACGACTGTAACGCATCCATCTCCTCCATGGCAAGATGCCATTGACTATCATGTATCACCTCCTGATATGTCCGTGGTATCTCCATGGCTAACAGTCCCACGACAAATCTTCTGAAATCCTCTGAGAGTCGGCTAGAAAAACATGAGCTACAGGAGGATATGTAGCACAAGTACGTCTTCGCTTCCACAGAGCAATGTGCACATTAAAATCACATGCCTCCTCAACCTGTAAACCTCCCTCCTGAGAGGGCACTTGCTCATCCCGTAAAGAATCATGTTGCATGGACAAATCACTTGTGTCATCTGCAGAAACAATGTGTTCAGTACATACTTTGGGGCGTGATGGATGATGGAAAGGACCATGAGCAGGGAGAACAATGTGAGGTCTGCGAACATAGAAATATGACAATTGATGGGCCAAATTATTGGGTGGTGGTGCAGGGGAAGCCACATAAGCTAGTGTAAGTCTGGAGGTGGTGGAGGTGGAGACGGTGTAGACGTAGGAGGCACACATACCTCCTCTCCAGAGTCAAATGAAGTTAACCTGTCACCTGTAGGAGAGAAATACATAATAAACTCAAAGAAAGTGACATCAACACTAACATAGTACTTCCGTCGAACTGGATCAAAGCAGCGGTATCCCCAAGTACGAGAGTAGCCTACAAAGATAAACATGACAACTCTAGGGGAGATCTTGTCATGACCAGACATCAGATGGTGAACATAGGCAACACATGCAAACACACGGGGTGTAAGGGAGAACAAGTCCTCGAGAGACACAATCGAGAAAGGGACATTCTCTCCTAAGACAGAAGATGGCATGCAGTTCACCAAGTAGCCAACCGTTAGGACTGCATCACCCCAGAAAGAGTGAGGAGCATGACTCTGGATCAAAAGTATCTTGGACACATCAAGTAAGCGTCTGTGTTTGCATTCAATAACATCGTTCTGTTGAGAAGTGTAAGCATACAATGTCTGCTGTACGATGCCAAGAGACCTGAAGAACTCAGCTAGCTGTAACATGCAGAACTTTAAGGAGTTATTAGAGCGATTAAACTTGATAGTAACAAAGAAAATATTCTTTATTTCATTAATAAAAGATTTAATTACAGACCCAACTTTAGACTTATTTTTCAATGAACGCGACTGGGACCCCAAATGTCAAGATGAACAAGCTCAAATAAATGACTATTCCTACGACTCTGACAAGCAGGAAAAGAAGAGCGGTGATGCTTCCCAAGCTGGTAAGCCTCGCACTGGAAGGTAGAACACATGGAGATCTGTGGGAGGACATGACACAACTTTTGCAAAAGAAGGTGGCCAAAATGGAGATGCCACAAATATGGTGAGACTGATCCAGTGGGAACTGTAGAGGCACCAACACTAAGAGAATGAATCAGTTTGTAGAACTCCCGCTGCTCACCTACTCGTTAGTAAGGTTTGAAACACAATAGAAGATGGGTCAAAAATAACATTAAAATGTAGATCTATAGTCAAATGACTAATAGAAAGTAAATTCATGTGAAAATCAAGTGCATGCAGGACATTCTGTAGGTATGTGGATGGTGCCAAATGAACCTCCCTCTGTTCTGTAACGAGTAAATGAACCCTGTTCACAATGATGACCCATCTACCAGGGTGTATAGTCCCGTATAAACTGAACTGTGCTCTATGTCCACACAGATGGTAAGAAGTACCGCAGTCCTTGATCCACTCTGTCATATCTGCCCTGCTACAACTGGTAAAATCATAGGCTTTAGCTGAGGAGCTTGAAGAGGCTCTAGCAACTGTTGCAATATCTGTAAGACATGTAGGGGTGTCGACAACATGAGTCATTATCTCCCTCAGACAGGAGACAATGTCATCAAGGCATGAATCTGTATGAGCTGAACTGTCAAGAGGCTCAATATGCTCGGCCACACGAGTTGATGTGTGGTATCCATGTTTTTGATAACATGTGTCCTTAGAGTGACCTGTATGACGACAATAAGTGTAGTGACCACACCGACGTACACCTCATTTGCCACGGAGACCACACCCTCTGAACTGTGCAAAACTTCCTCTTCTTAGAGATGCAACCATTACTGAAAAGGTTTGTGTGGTGGTATGTGGTAGGATAAGATGCACGCTGAGCCGAATATAGGCTTCCTCCATCGGAGGTATGGTTGCACATGTAAGAAGCTGTGCGCGTGGTGCCTCATACTTCGGATCCAAAACCGTTAAGAAAACTCCAACCATCGTAGAGTTCCTGTATGCTATATGCTGCTTAGTAAGTCAAAAACGTTGGAACCTCATGGGTCAGGATAAGGTCATGGAATTTATAGATAAATGCAGGGAACTAGGTAGTTAGTAGATGTGGTAACATATATGAAGTTGTGAAACTTCTAAAACATGCCACGAAGCGAAGAGTAGAATGTATGCATAGACCATTCTACTTGGTCGCGTAGATATCAAACTGTAGCCGAAGAATTTTGGCCTTGCTCTTCGCTTACGCATACATGGTTGTCAGAATATCCAACATTGCCTTGGTGGTAGGCTTGTTCAAAATGTCATCAACGATCTCTTTGGTAAGAGTAACACAGAGCCAAATTTGCACGTATGCATCATCTTGCTTCCACGGAGCATTCTCCTTAGCCTTATCCATTGACTCTGGCTGTGTCAAATGTGCTCTTTGTTATTGACTAGCATAAGCTCAAGAACTGCATGGACCGCAACTAATAGTTGGTCCCGTCCATCTTCACAGACAAAGAGAAGACACTACCCTTGTTCTCTTAAATGATGAAAAGAAAGCACCGGACAAAGAGAAGACGCCATCCTTGTTTTCTGACATGATGAAAAGAAGGTCGAAACGGAACTCGATTGAGATAGTAGACAGACCCGAGCGAGTTGTCCCAACCATGTAGAGGATTGGTTGTACTTGTAAACTCATACAATCATACTCGTCAATCCTCGATCCACACCAGGAACGTAAAAGATGATTTGTTGATCTGAAATCACTTTTTCTGATCAAAATCAGACTGTGCTGGACTGTTGGGCAGCGATGGAGAGGAGAAAAAGTACCCTAGGGGGCTGGAGAAGGGCCAATGGTGGGCCTTAGGGGGCAAGCGACGGTACCGGATGCCCTATGATGAGTCCAGCAGCTGTGTAGCAGCAGCTATGGCGCTGCAACCCTGGTTAGGGCTGATCAGCAAATCCTGAGGTTCGTGGAGTCTTGAAAGCATGCGCGAGGGCCCCTTGGAGTGGGCTGCGGGTGGCGCACATCGTGGGGTGGTGGCCCGACAACGCAAGTGATGAATCATGAAGGCCCTAGGGTTTTCTTACACAAAGGAGAAATCTGTTGGGCATATTACATAAAGTAGATGGAAAGAAAAGAGAATACATAGATAGAAGTACGAAAAGATAACTAATATCTCAACAGTGAATGAAGGTACTAAAAGATAACTAATATCTCAACAATGACGTTGCACTCGATGGGTCTCATGATAAATGCTTTGCTGTGGATTGCATCAACCATTGAGGTTGTGACCAAGTTTCAATTGCCGGTATCGATCATGTTACATGTTGCCAGTGGCAAACCCAGGATTATAGATTTGGTAGGGAACACCTATAAAATTTCGAAGTCAACACGTCAATAAATTATTCTCGGATGACTTCAGAATCAAGAGTGTCTAAATAATCTAACCAATTATGTTGACATTCTTCCCAACAAACAAAATGCAAATATGCATAACAGATTTTCTCAGCTAATGTATAAAATTATCACCAACTCTTACCTCTACCAATTAGATTATTCGCTACTGTCAATGTTTATTGCATTACCCCACTACTCTACATCCGGATTGACCATAAATAAAGACCTTGAGAATTCCAACTCAACACACAACAAAGTTTTTCATGATAAAAAAAATCGTATTCTACAAGCGAATCTAGTCACTGAACCTTAAAAATCCAAAAAACTCAAATATCTTTTCTTGGAAGGATCTCCCAAATCTACTCCACATACAGTACGCACGAACCAAACAAATACCAGGCCATACACTCCAATTTCCAACGTCACACTATGTTTATATTAGAATCTGTTCATGTTTTACTCAAAATGTTATAAATTATTTGCACAAAAAACTGATCAAACAACTAAACTATCTGACGATTTTATTCCATAAACGGTCTACCATATTGAATACATTATTACACAGTCTAACATGACAATGCAATCAAACCACTAAACTGCTAACCTATTAATGAATGCAAACATAAACTGTAGAGGTTTATGTTATGTCATGATGTACTGTTACGTATTTGCTATTTATATCATGTACGTCTATGTAATTTACTCAAGGGTTTTCTCTCTATATAAGAGACCCGAGGGTTCTATGGAATAACACAGAAGAGTATTGTTTACTCTGACATGTTATCAGAGCCAAAACCCTAGTCTAGGGTTCCCCCCCCCCCCCCCCCCCCGTTCGGCTGCCGCCTCTCTCCAGCCCTACCGCGCCGCCCCTCTCCAGCCCTCCCGCCGCTCCTAGCCGCCGGGTCCCCTCCTCTCACCGTCGGGACCCCCCCTCTCGCCGCCGGGCCCCACCTCCCCTCGCCGCCGGGCCCCTCCTCTCTCACCGCCGGGCCCCTCCCACCGCCGATGGATTCAAGTGCATAAGTCTACATATGCACTTGGATCCTAACGTGTTTTGTAGACACCGATTCTTTTGTCTCTCATCCCTTGGTCTTCTTCTCCGGCGATATGTCAGAACAAAAGATTGATATGCCCGCCATAGGTGCCTTCAAAGGTTCGGCACCAATAGTCAAAATGGACAGGACGAACTACGAACTCTGGGCTATGCAGTTCCTGAGTCTTATGAAGTCGTGTGGTAAAAAATATATTCTTACCGAAGAGGAGCCGACAGAGAAGACGGGGATATATGCCTCATGGGAGGCTGATGATGCGTATGCCAAGGTTTGGCTGTCAGGGACGCTCACGATGGAGATAGCCAACGATGTCCTACATCAACCCACCGCCAAGGCGATATGGGATATTCTGGCCACTACATACTCTCAAGTGCGGAACGAGACGAAGATGCTGCAATTGCAGCATGATATTTTTACCACGAAGCAAAATGGGCGGCCTCTTCTTTCTCTGTACACGTCCCTCCGTGGAATGTTCGAGAAGTTATATAGCACCATCCCGCTCACAGCCACCCTAGAACAGCAGAAGACGTTCCACAACGTCACTATGGTAGGCGTATTACTTGCTGCCCTTGACCCAGAGTACGAGCCAGCACACTCTCAGATCCTTGCCGATGCCACTATTCCGCCGATGGAAGAACTAAGAAGTCTACAGGAGGCTCAGTCGTATCTCGGTCCCATCTAATGCAGCGACTCCGCCTCCCTCGGCAATGGCGGTCTCCAGAGGACGAGGTAGTTCGTCTTCATTTCGTGGTTGAGGAAGTGGTGGACGTGGCCGAGGAGGTCGTGTGCGTTCTACGTGCACATTCTGTCGTCGTACTGGTCATTCTGAGGACATATGCTATTCCAAGCATGGCTTCCCTCCTTCTGCACGTGTCACTGATCATGTTCAGGGTCCACCAGCATCTACTCCAGATCACAGGTTCGAGGAGCTAGTGGCACGACTTCGTGATATTATGCCCCAGTCATCATCAGAGGGTGCTGATACATCCGACATTGCGGCTTCTGCGTCAGCTAGTACATCTGCTACTGCCAGTACCTCAGGTAGCACTTCTGTCTCCTATCATACCCATGATCTCTCAGGTTGGATTGTTGATTCTGGAGCCACCCATCATCTGTGCCGTGATAGAGATACTCTGCAGTCCTATAGACCTATTCAGTCTGGTCGCTCCGTACTCATAGCTGACAACACTCATTCCCCTATTGTCGGTCAGGGGGAGACGGTTTTGTTGCCCTTCATGCACTTACAGAATGTTCTACATGCACCAGAGTTCTCCATGAATTTATTATCAATTAGTCAGATTACAAAAGATTTGCACCGTCGTGCTATATTTGATCCATCTTCTGTCATTTTTCAGGACATACTAACGGGCAGGGTGATTGGCTGTGGTTCTGAGCACAATGGCCTCTATCGTCTGGTACGGAACTCCTACGCTGGCGTATCACTACACTCTCAGGGTTCCGTTTCTCCATATACATGGCATCTTTGCTTTGGTCACCTGCCCCTACAGAAAATGTGTCACCTCCTGCCTCAGATCTCTCCGAATTCGTCATTTCGTTGTGAAGCGTGTCGGTTAGGGAAGCACCATCGGTCTAGCTTCCCTAGTCGTCAGGGTCGGAGCAGTCGCTCCCCTTTTGAGTTATTTCATATAGATATTTGGGGTCCCAGTCGTGTCCCAGATCATCAGGGGCACAGGTTTTATCTTGTTGTGGTTGATGATTTATCTAGAGTGTCTTGGACTTTTCTTCTTAAAAATAAATCAGAAGCAGGAAGTGTTATTCAAAATCTTATCAATGAAGTGCAAAATGTTTTTTCGTCTACAGTTAAATATGTGCGTACTGAAAATGCGTTGGAGTTCTGTACTCGTTCTCTTGTCCGATTTCTTTCCTCGAAGGGTATTATCCACCAAACCACATGTGCATACACATCTCAACAAAATGGTGTTGCAGAACGGAAACATCGTCACTTACTTGATATTGCTCGTACATTACTTATTCAGAGTTGTGCCCCCTTAGCCTTTTGGGGGAATGCTATACTTACAACATGCTATCTGGTCAATCGCATGCCCTCTACTGTTCTTGGGGAAAAGGCTCCTATCTCTGTTCTCTTTCCTGACAAGGACTTGTTTTCTCTTACACCTCGTGTCTTTGGGACAGTTGCTTTTGTTCACCGCTTGTCTCCAGGACTTGACAAGCTCTCTCCTAGAGCTGTCAAGTGTGTTTTGTGGGCTACTCGAGGACACAGAAAGGATATCGTTGCTATGACCCCATTCATGACAAGTACTATGTGAGTGCTGATGTTTCATTTTTCGAACCAGTTATGTACTCCCCTGCAGGTGACAAATTGGTTTCCTCCACACCCACGGATACTAATGTCTATGTGCCCCCACCCCCAAGCCTGGGTCAATCCGAGTCCACTACACCACCACCACCAACACCACCTCCTATTGTACCATTTTCTAAGTTCTACACAAGGCGGTGAGGCCCTGCTCAAGCCACATGTCAACCATCCAGCACGCCTCAGGTATGTTCTGATGTTATCACTAATGATGGGTTAGATAATGCACCAATGCAGGAGCCTTTACTACTGGAGGAGGATCCGCCAATCACTACAGTGATAGATGATCTTGATTGTCCGATTGCGCAGAGGAAGCAGAGAAGACAATGTGCATCATATCCTCTTGCGTCTTAAGTCTCATTTCATCGTCTCACTGGTGATTTCCAGAGGTTTGCAGCAGCTGTCTCGTCGGTTGAAATTCCACGGACCTATCAAGAAGCCATGAAGATTGATTGCTGGCGTCTAGCTATGGAAGAGGAGATGCGTGCCTTACAGTCTCGCGGGACTTGGTCTCTAGTTCCCATTCCTCCAGGTGGCTCTGTGGTGAGTAGCAAGTGGGTATTTACGGTGAAATATCATGCAGATGGGCGTCTCGACAGATACAAGGCAAGACTAGTCGCACGTGGATTTACCCAAACCTATGGGGTAGATTATTTGGATACATTTTCACCAGTGGCTCGACACTCCACTCTTCGCATCCTCCTATCTGTTGCTGTGGTATGTGACTGGACCATTTTTCAACTTGATGTCAAGAATGCATTCTTGTATGGTGATCTATAGGAGGAAGTCTATATGCAGCAGCCACCGGGGTTTGCTGCTGAGGGGGAGACTCAGATGGTGTGCACACTTCATAAAGCTATCTATGGCCTTAAACAGAGTCCATGGGCATGGTTCCAGAAGCTTTCCCAGCTGATTGAACGACGGGGTTTCAAGAGATCAAATGCGGACCATTCACTGTTCATCCAGAAGACTCCTAGAGGTACGGTTGTTGTCATGGTATATGCTGATGACATTCTGGTTACAGGAGATGATGCTCAGGGAATTGAGATGACCAAATCTCTGTTGCGAAGTCAGTTTATTACGAAGGATCTAGGCACGATACGATATTTTCTGGGGATAGAGTTTGCAAGAAATGCACAAGGAATGGTAATGACTCAAAGAAAATATGTCACAGACTTGCTAGTGGAAACAAGAATGATTGGATGCAGACCGTCGAGCACGCCTATGGACCCAAGCATGAAGCTGTACTACAATGATAACGAAGAGGTGGACAAAAGAAGATACAGAGAGATGGTGGGTAAGCTTCTATACATTAGCATAACTCGATCGGATATTGCCTTTGCAGTAAACCGGGTGAGTCAATTTATGGAGCAGCCTAGGCAAGTTCATATGGATGCCTTGTATATGATATTGAGATATCTGAAGTCTTCCCCAGGCACAGGGTTGCTATTTAGAAAAGATACAGATCTGTCTATTTCAGCTTGTGCAGATGCAAACTATGCAGGATGTCTAAAGGATCGTAAATCTACTTCTGGATTTGCTATCTTCATAGGAAGTTCTCTGATTTCTTGGAAAAGCAAGAAACAGACTGTTGTGGCGAGATCCAGTGCTGAATCCGAGTACAGAGCCATGGCACAAGCAAGCGCAGAAATGATGTGGGTTAGAGCGATCTTAGAAGATTTGAATGCAAATGTCTCCTGCCCATGAATCTTCAATGTGACAACCATGCAGCATTGTTTATTGCCAATAATCCAACTTTTCATGAAAGAACATCGAGGTAGATTGTCACTATACGAGAGACATGATCCAGAAGGGCTTCATTTCCACCTCTCACGTCAGTTCAGAGGATCATACTGCTGATATATTTACCAAGCCATTGCTCAGAGGACCTTTCCAGAGATGTTCTTCCAAGCTGAGCATGATTGATATCTATGCTCCATCTTGAGGGGGAGCGTAGAGGTTTATGTTATGTCATGATGTACTGTTACGTATTTCCTATTTATATCATGTACGTCTATGTAATTTACCCAAGGATTTTCTCTCTATATAAGAGACCCGAGGGCTCTATGGAATAACACAGAAGAGTATTGTTTACTCTGACATAAACTATTGAAATTTGGAGCACGTGAGGAAGATGTGTAAAATTACAGAGTCGATGAGCGAGGGGAATGAGTGGCAGGTCCATGAGATGCAAAAGAGGCGGGAGTGCAACATGTCCATGGGGGAGCATAGATGCGGTGTCTCCAAGAGGAAGGCGAGAGCACAACCGCAAAAGTCCGTAAAGGGGTCGAGGCATGACGCGTCTAAGAGGGAAGTTGTGGGGCAATAGGTTCACAAGAGAGTCAGGGGCGCGGGGCGCGACACAATTGATCCGAAGGTGTAGCAGGGTCGCGCTGCCGACAGTGCGACGGATCCGAGGAGACAAGGGGTACAATAGCATCAAGTCTCTGAGGGAGCTGGGGTGCTGCACGTTCGAGAGAGGCGAATCACGAAAGAGGCGGGTCAGTGACTTGAAGAACATGGCACAGAGGATGGTTTCACGTTGAGGGGAGGGGGCACAATTGGATATGGGGTTGTTTGGAAGGGGCACTTGGAGGCCATTTAAAGGTATCCAAAAATTTAGGGGGGACATGTGCCTCCCTTACTCACAACATAGGTCTGCCCATGGTTGGTACTTTACCATTCATGATTATGCTACCCGAGTAGGTTTTGATGGGGCAATCACCAAGGTGGTTTTTGTTGGCGACAATCACTAAGGTGGTTGAGGTAGGTCGGTTGAAGCCTGACATGTTAGACTAGGGCAGTGGAGTGGAGGCAGTGGTCGTAGCAGAGGTAGGTGTTGACGAGCCACCTTTAAAATACGTGCGATTTGGTGTGGAGGTGTAGTGATGCTAGGCCTCACCACCCTCATCCTTAAAGATTACGGTGGCTTCTCTTATGGATTATATGCGTTGGATAGTTGGCATCGATTTTTTGCGTAGGCGAGGTTCTACGTGAAGTGGAGGGACCCGATTTATAAAGTAGGTTCAAATACGGTCCCTTTTAAGGGGGATTCTTATTGAAGTATTGAGGTGTACGGACATATTTTTTTGGGAAAAAATGATTATACAAAAAGAAGCTGTACGAAGAGGAGAGGAGAAGATTTCATTCCACGTAAAAAAAAGGTGGGGACGATTACTTTGTTTGGGTCCAAGTGGGCTATATAAATCGATAAGTATGTTGGGCCCAACAACATAAAAAAGAAGCATTGCTATATCCTTGTTTTGGTCCAAGTGCTTTCATCCATAAAGATGTGAAATATAGGGAGCTTTTTTTAATTTCCCTGTAATTTTTTATATTAATATGAAATATCTCTAAAAAATAAGTAAATATATTTAAAACCTATAAAATGTGATTAATCCCAAAATTAGCGAATTCAACCAACTATCTTAAGAATTTCATTGTAGACCACATTCATGGTGCGGAAGCAATTTACTTTGCCTTACATCCGTTCCACAGTAGCATTTCTAACACATCCGTAGGGCTAGCTCGTACACATTAAGTACATCTTATACATGTATCATAAATTCTTACTGAATGTGACATTGGATCTATAAATTTTAGTTTTGGAAATAAATAGTTTTGAATCGGTAAAAAAATCAGTAGTAAATGAATTATATATTATAGATACCACACAATGGGTTGCCATTTCCATAAAAGATATAATGAAAACTCTAAATTGGACATTATCCCTTTCTCGCAAGGGATCCCTACAAGAAAAATGTTGCTAAATTGATCCCATCAGCTATTTTATATGTGATTATGGCCAAATCAAAACAAAAGTTTTCTTGGTAGGTGTAATCCGTTGGACATAGATCTGATTTTTAATTTTTAGATTCCTTAAATTTTTTCCCGCTTCTGGAGGTATTAAAATACCACTGTTCCTGGATATCTTATATTTATTCTTAGAAAAATGGAAATTCCCAGAAAATTTTTAAGCTCATATTTTTTCTCTCCGTACCAATCCGCTTACTCGACTTCTTTTATTTAAAGTGATTTATGTATCGAATCCAATAATAACTATTGTTTAGGACTATTATGATCGATGATCTGGGTAAAATATGTATTTCTTTGCTAATGAAAAATCCGATCTACTTTTGTTTGGTATTTCAGAGTAAATTCTTTTATCCCTCAATACTCAATCAAATCTTCCTTTTTGGCAATTGAATCCAACTCTAAGGTATCACATTTAATGATTCCCAAGCCGCATCTTCTGTATCTTGAATCGTCACAATAAGGAAGAGTACTATTTCTATGTAAAATACAATTTCCATGTATTTCAATCGAAATACCAAAAAAGGTATTAATTCTTTCTCGCACTCTTTATCAGAATATTGTAATGGAATTATGGATCTATTTCTTCGAATCTTCCTTAATAAATCAGAACTTTCTTGGGGAAGAGAGGCATGTATGAAATTCCACTACCCTTTAGATATGATTTTCCCAGATCTTAAATAATAAAAAAATCTCAATCTTTTTTCATAAGAGGGGCCTGAACTAGACAATTTATGTCCCATTCGACCATTAGTCATTGAGGGATCAAAGATATAATTTTGTTCAATAGAAAAAATGCACATTGATTTGATCTTGATCCTTGTGGAGTGAAAAGACAATATAGTGGATTTGCATGTATTCAGTGCTAATATTTATAAATGACTTGTTTTTGGTAATAGATGAACATTACCATATATGCATTCAGGCGCATGGTAGACATGGGTACTCCAATGCATTTCTTCTTCTAATTCACAGTAAATATGTTTTTGGACCATTTAATTCAAAGTGGATGCTTCGGTGTGAATTCCAGCAATCACTTGTTCTGATTCTACATACTAGTTGTTTTGAACTAAAATCAAACTTGACACCAAAGCAGTGTTCGACACAATGCTTTATTTCTATCCTAATTGTTCTTGATTCGGCATTAGAAGTATATTGATTGTTGCCCAATAACCGAATCATTTTTCTTTAAATACTGCATATTTGATTCCTTCCATAAAATTTCTTCTCTATAAGCTCTAGCATCGATAAGAATTCTAGTTCTTATTGTTCATATGTTATGGTATGAATATACGATAACAATTCGTTATGTATGGACGATGGATTTCATTGATACATAGCCAATTCCAATAGATTTATTGAATGTTTCCATTGGCGTCCAGCAGAAATTGAACCTACAAATTTGTCAATTATGAGCTGGTTGCTTTAATCATTCAGCCATGGGTGCTTCAAGGGTTTTAATATCGGTTTCGGATATCGTATCGATACCCTCTTGATACGATATTTCGTCGAAATTTCGACGACATTTCACCCATATCGACCACCATTTGTGAAGAAATGACCGAAAACTGCCCTCATATCACCATTTCGCTCGAGATTTCGGTTCCTTGTTGAAACCGAAATTTCGCCGAAATTTCGCGAAATCTGAAACCATGGGGTGCTTATGTATATTCTTGGATAATACATATTTCAATTATTCAACCATTTCATTTACCAAGTTCAACATTAGCCAGGTTAGTAAACATTTATATGTTTCAGTGCAACAACAAGATACTATTTATAACAAGTAGTTTTCTTAGTCGGTTAATTGGTCACATTTAATGTATTGGGTTGATATATTTCTGGATATGGAAAAATTATTTATTCAATCTATTGACTGTGTAGGAGTTGAAATTTTTGATAGCTTGAATCTTTAATATTATTTTATTTATCACTATAATTTTTTTCACAATCTATATTAAGGATGCTTCTCGTTGCATTTTGGCAGATTCTTGGGCCCGAGAGTGGTTGGCAACCTATTACCTTAACAGAGGTTTTAACGGCTGCTGCTGTAAAGAAAGCTTATCGGAAGGCCACACTTTGTGTGCATCCTGACAAGTTGCAGCAAAGGGGTGCCAGCATTCAGCAGAAGTATATTTGTGAGAAGGTTTTTGATCTCCTGAAGGTATGTTTTTTGCTTTGCACATTTAACATAATTTGAGATTAAACGTGCCAGCCATAATGAAAAATATTGATTTTAACCTTGTTGGAATGGTCTGGAAAACATAATAAAAAATCACTAGTTGGAAGAGACCTAGTTTTGTTTTCATCCGACATACAATATACTGAATAATAACTGCTTGATTGGGGAACGAACCTCTAATGCTTTGTTGATGTATGGCTATGATCTTTAAATGCAGGAAGCATGGAGTAGATTCAATTCCGAGGAGAGGTAGCATGATCATAACTAAATGCACCGCATCCTTTTGGTAATGCACGTTTATTTGGAAATTCCTGTCTGCATCGATATTGCAAGCATTTCATATACTATATAAGTAATTCAGTTCATATAAATTTAGAATAGGTAATCATGCGCCCTGTACATCTTTTGATGAAAAAGTTTTGGAGACACTAGTGCTCAAGTTAGAGTCCAATGATTTAACATCTGAATCACTTCTGTAGAGCACATGTGCCTTTGAATATTTTACTTTCTCAGGCAAAATTGTTCAATTTAGTATTATTAGCTGGTAAATGAACTTAGTTTGTAACATTTATCGCTTGACTAAATGATTGTGTTTATGCTCATTTTTCTTCAAGTCCGCGCAATTTCTAAGGAACATACACTTTTGCAATTTTCCATAAAATAATTCCCCCCTGCATTATCATATGTATTTCCTAGTTATTGCACAGGAGGAAAATTTCTGGATATCATTAAGGTAAAACTAGTTCGCTATATAAGATAGCAAAACCTTTTATTTTACAGTATGCCGCAAGTAACCTACCTCTTTAATAAATGCCTTTCATTTTGACTTAAGCCTAGAATATACCACGAGTTTCGGCTGAAAGGCACATGTTTAAGAGGCGGCTTTGGTATTGAATTCATCTCTTGAATAGGCGGTTTTGATTCGTGTAGAGCAAAACCGCTTCAAGAGAGGGTTTTTTTTATTTAGAAACCAATGGTTTAAAATGAAATAAGTTTAGGTACGTTGTAATGAGAGGCTGTTTATGCTTTGCAAGGTACTGTATAAGCATCAAGGTCTATGTTGCAATTATAGTATTTTCTTCCTTGCGATTAGGCTTGCTGCTGCGATTTCATATGGAGAGAGAAATAGTGGATTCCTTCACTAAGAAACCCCAATCCCTCGTATAGAAATTAGGGAAAACGGGAAGTTTCAGTGAGTTTATTTCAGTTGGCCACAGTATGTGTGCTGGAGGTTCAATTTAATTACACACAGTAAATGACATGAAGAATTGGTAGCTTAGTTGCTGGAAGTTACAGTGAAGGTTTATTTCAGTTGGGTGTACGAGACTTTCCATGGATATATAAACATACTTGTCATGTTTTCAAAATTGTTAGGGTTTTATCATTAGAATGCTATCTCAGGTACATAGCTGCCCCTAGATAATTTTATAGAGCAAATGAGAGAGAAGCTCTTAAACTTGAGATCTGATCACAATGCAAAGAATGCTTTTTAGATGAGCATATTGTCTGTGTATTGTCTATCATGAATTTTTGTTGCAGAACTTAGGGACCTATTTATAGATGGAATATGGTAAGTTGGGATTTATCTAAGCTTTTACAATTAATCAAGGGTTATCTTTTCATGAGAAAACAACCAGAATGAAGAGATGTGTTTATTGGATTTTCAGGAGGTTGGTTCAACATACTGGTAGGATGAAACAACAAACCAGTCTGTCAATCCACCGATTAGTCAGTGGAGTAGTTTAAGATAGATAAGATGTGAATTTTGACATTCATTTTCAGTAAAATGGATCGTCGTTCAACATACTGATCTAAAAGATCGTCAATTGAGTAGACTGTTGCTTTGGTCGATTGAGTAGACCATCGGTCGGTTGAATGACCACTCTATTGATGACACTTTGGTTGACTAGAAGACATTTGATTTTTTAGGTTAAGTGGGTGGTTAGTAAGATTGGAGGCTCGATGATGCTCAAATCCTAAGGCTCGCTTAATCGAGTAGTCGGATTGAGGCGAATTATACGCCGACTGAAATCACCAAATCTGTCTGAATTAATGTCAGTCAGCTTGTCAAGATTGTGAGAAATTCGAAAATCTAGGCTCTTTTACCTTTTAAGTATATAAGAAAATGATTGAATCCATTACCGGACTTTCAAATTTCTTACAGAATTTGGTCTTTTGCATGTATACCCTTGTGATGGAAAGATGTTCCTTTGACATCAGGCTTTCTAGTCCTATTTTTTTTGCCTTTCTTAACGAAATATTAATGTTCTACAGCAATCTCCTATTTTTTTGTTAAAGATAAAATATGTTGGTATTAAGTTCATGATTCTTTTGTACAAGGTTCCCATGTAAAAAATCCTTGGTCGCAAAATTAACATATTTGCATTTTTTTTTGAGAATTATGGTAGCATTGGATGCATCATAAATGAGAGTAGAGGCTTTGATTTTAATTATTCTGACTTTCACCCCATTAACATATTTGCTTTGTACATGTTTTTGACAAGCTCCAAATACTGTTGATTGATGTCTACAATAAAGTAATGGGCCATCCAAATTTAAAATTTCCCATAATTGAGCATATTTTCCTTTATTTGGTTGGTGTTAGGGAAGGAGAAAATTCATGAAGTTGACCTCTTGACCTATTGCTGTCCCCAAACAGAAAAAAATGGGATTTTTACACATTGTCCTTCTGAATTTTTCCTATAACACTTGTGCTCTAGCCTCCTACATCTTCTTACAATTACATTTAGGTCCATATGTTCTTACAAAATTCACAGTAGTGCCCATCAGTGTAATATAGGGACATGTAACACCAAAAGGACATTACCGTGAATTTTGCAATAATATTGTAACGAAAGGGCATACATAAAAAATACTTATACGTGTTATTGGAAAAATAGAAAAGGATATAGGTGTGTGAGTCCAAATATATGGGTAAAATGGGGTTGCCCTCTAAGGGAGCTAACTTGGCTCTTCCCGTCCTATTTTCTTCATTTTTTTGAAAAATGTTATCGTGGAGCTTCATCATTATGTCTTATCTTATGTCACTCAAATTTCATGCGAAAATAAAGACTCTTATGGCCTCCAACCAAATATGATCGATTTCAACAACTCTGCGATGATTAAAAAGGACCGTCTAGATGGAGGTCCTATGAGTCTTTGTTTCTCATGAAACTTGAATGACATAGTATAAGGATGTAGTGAGGGATTTCCACATATTTATTTTTTTAAAATAAAAAATGGAAGAAAATGAATCGGGACAAACAAGTTAGCTCCCTCGAGGGGGACTTTTTTAAAATAATTATTAAAATATTCTTAATTAATTAAACAACCATTCCAAATAATATTTAAAAATATAGCCATCAATCGGCACCTGAGGTGTCAATTTGGGAAGTAAGATTTGGAGACATGAGGGATGTAAGTACAAATTACCCAATGAGTTTACCCAAATGGGCACCTCAAGTGCCGATTTGGGCATCCTCATTGAGTAATTTGCATTCCCATCATTTGGGTTATTTGTGCTTTCATCCATCATTTGTTATAATTGTTTTCCAACTAACCTTTTATGTTATCAAAAGTATAACATTTATCATAAGGATGTAATTACCTTTGAATGGTAAATATGTATCCTTTCCATTACCGAATTGTTATTTTTAAATTCTTACATTTTAATTTATAATTCTTTTCCTTCATTATATTATATATTAAATATTTTATTTTAATTAATTATATTTATATGTAGTAATTGTAACTTATTCAATTTTAATTTTAGAGTGGTCAGGACAACTCTGACTAGCGATGAAAAGGATCAGATACATATCAGATATGTCAATTTTCTTATCCATATTCACATCGTCTATATCGAATACGAATAAAAGTCTACGTACGGATATGAGTCGGATAAGGATTTAAGGAACTATATAATTGGATACGAATTCATATACAATATTCATTGAATATGAATCAAATAAAAAGTGAATAATAATATTGATCGATTAAAGATCGGATACGAGTGAGATCGAATAAAAATCAATGTTATTTAGCCCGAGAAACGAATAATTGGATTACACATTTACCATTCAAATGTAATTACATTCTTATGGCAAATGTTGTACTTTTGATAACAAAAGATGTTAGTTGAAAAAAATAATTGATAACAAATGATGGATGGAAGCACAAATAACCCAAATGACGGGGATGCAAATTACCCAATGACGATGCCCAAATCGGTACTTGAGGTGCTGATTTGGGCAAACTCATTGAATAATTTGTACTTACATCCCTCATGTCTCGAAATCAGCACCTGAGGTCCGATTTGGGCATTACTTCCCAAATCGGTACCTGAGGTGCCGATTGATTGCTATATTTTTAAATATCATGAATTGATGGTTGTTTAATTAATTAAGAATATTTTAATTATTATTTAAAAAAATCCCCCTCGAGGAGGCAACCTCATTTTCCCCCAAATCTATTTATCGTGAATAAATATTTACCTGAAAAAACAGTCATGTCTTAGGTTGGGCCCTTTTTGATTGATTCTTTTATGTTACAGTAATAATAATAAATAAATAGATAAAATAACAAAAAAAATATTTCATATATGCATCAATTCCAAATTACGATGCTTATATTTTAAATATAACAACAAAAGTACTAAAATTTGAACTTTAGGGTTTAGTATCCACATAAATGGGTTATGGAAATTTACAACTACTTGGGACAAAAAAAAAGATCTGATCCCTTCTTTGTCACGTTTAAATATGAGGACGATAACATGGTTTTTTTGAATATTTGAGGTATTTTTACATTTGTGTCCTGAATTTATCTGATATCGGATATTCTCTTAACTTTTTCGCAATTACATTTATAATCTTATTTTCTTATAATATTCACAGCAATGCCCTTATGTAAGAATAAGGACACACGTGTAATTGTAAAAACAGTTAGGGCATAAGTATCATCGGGAAAACTCGAAAGGATACACTTGTAGTAATCCCTATATTTTATTCCTACTTGTTGGTCCTGAATGTGTGCATTAGAATTTGGATGCAAGAAAGCTTGACATTGACCTCCTAAGATTAGGACATGCGCGCGCGCATAAATGGGGCTGCCCCCAGGGAGTTGCCAACTTGGCTACTCCCATCCATATTTTCCCCTCATTTTTTATTTTTTTGGAAATAAAAATTTGTATATTCATCATTATATCCCTCTCACATTCTATTAAAATTTCGTCAGGAACAGAGACTTCTACGGCCTCCATCCAAACATGGTCGATTTAAAAAATCCTGCGACCGTTAAAAAAATGACGTCTGGATGGAGGGCTTAGGAGTCTCTGTTTCTGACGAAATTTTAACAGAATGTGAGAGGGATATAATGATGAATATACAAATTTTTATTTTCCAAAAAAATAAAAAAAATGAGGAAAAAATAGGGGTGGGAGTAGTCAAGTTGGCTACTCTCTGGGGGCAGCCCCATTTTACCCATATATATATACATATACATATATATATACTCTCTCTCTCTCTCTATGTATATATGTGTGTTGTGTGTGTGTGTGTGTGTGTGTGTGTGTGTGTGTGTGTGTGTGTGTGTGTGTGTGTGTGTATAAATATGTATATGAGGAAAGGGAGCTTACTTTGTGAAGTAGGTAACCTTACCTACTTCACATTCATTTTTCGCAATTTTTTTATTTTTTTTTGAAAAATGTCACCGTGGATTTTCATAACTATATCCCTCTAATATGTCATTCAAATTTCGTCAAAAACAGTGCCTCCTACGGTCTCCTCTGTTTCTGACGAATTTTGAATGACATATTAGAGGGATATAGTTATGAAAATCCATAGTGGTATTTTTCAAAAAAATAAAAAAATTTGCGAAAAATGAATATGAAGTAGGTAAGGTTACCTACTTCACAAAGTAGGCTCCCTTTCCTCTATGTGTGTATATATGTGTGTGTGTATATATATTCGATATTTTTTATTTTTTTAAAATATCACCATGTATATTTATCTATATATCCCTCTTATATGTTTTTCGAATTTCCTCAGAAATAGAGACTCCTATGCCCTCATCTAGAACATGCCGATTATAGCAACGTTTAGACTATTAAAATTACATGTTCTAGATGGAGGGCACAAGAGTCTCTGTTTCTGATGAAATTCGAATGTCATATTGGAGGGATATATAGATGAATATACATGATTTTATTTTGCAAAAAAATAAAAATTGTGGGAAATGGGACGGGGGACAATCCCATTTTCACACACACGCACGCACAA